>OMKR01102752.1:0-37747 GCA_900302355.1 Cyttopsis rosea | reverse complement strand
TGGAAGTTTTGTCTGCAGAGCATGATCATAAGGCAACCAACATGTGGTACGTGGTAGAATGCGAAGTATTTTGCCTTAGAAGCATCGGGAGCATTACCAAACATTTAGTTGTCGCTGTGCGTAAAACTCCAGCACCGCAGAAAAACACATGTTTCTTTCCGTATCCACATACTGTAGTAATGGAAGGATGCGGTGACTCCCTCCCTGACTCTGGGGCGCTTTGAGAGGGAAAAACGCACCTTCCATCTGGTGTGCGTCCATAAAGAGGGAAGTTCAGCAGGAGGTCACAACTGTTTAGGCTCATGGACCCAGCGGTTCACACCGAGGTCAGCCGGGCCTTATATCTCTCCTGTGGCTGTTGTCCTGCCCGTTATAAAAACTGAGTCACTCCAAGGTAGCCAGCGTGAGAGTTATTATTCAATGTCAACACGAGAGCCAAGGATGAAGCTTTATTCACGTTCGCCTCATCGCGTCTCTTTACTGTTGTTGGTTTTGCGGCAATAAAAGGAGGTTCAGTTCACCATGAGCACGGATCTGTTTGATTACCTCGATTAGTCACACACATTATATATTAATTATTCATTCCAATTTATTAACTATCTATCTATCCATCCATCCACCATTCTATCTATCTATCTATCTATCTATCTATCTATCTATCTATCTATCTATCTATCTATCTATATTAACTCGTTTTTTTTCCCAAATCAGCCCTGAGTGTTTCCTTTTTTGGCGTCACTGCGTGTGCCACCCACGTATGCCTTTGTCAACATGAACCTTTCACTATTACCAGGAAAGCCATCTATAGTTACAGCCGGTTTTGTCTTCGGCGCTCTAGAACTTTTTTGTTTTGGTCTTAAATGTTTTGGCCGTGGAGGCGGAGAAGCTGGTTTGGAAACGTTTTGCAGCTTCACACTGATTTCAGGGCTTGGTCAGCAGAAGGACTGGCTCACTAAATTATCCCACCTTTTCAAAGGCTGAGAACACATTTCTAACAAAAATGTTCACGTTTCTGTGCTGGAAGGCATTTGCTGGGAATTGCTTGAAGACTTTTGATCTTGAGTTATTTCATGTGTAAATACGGCTCCTCAAAAGGGTTAGAACTTATAAGAGCTTTCTTAGATGATACAAGCAAAAGGTATCGACCAACAATAGGAACCAAACATGTGTCAGGTGTTCCTACGCGGTCAAGTGGACCATGTACAACGAACACAAGGATAATCTACTGGATGTTTCTAAAGATCTAAAAAAAAAAGAACCTTGACTGTCTGTGCAATATTAATGACGGCGGTTATATGAAGAAATCTGGGTTTGCAAGCATCCTGATATCATCCTGAATGTAAAGCCGCTTCCAGGTGTGTACGTGTTGTTTTCTTCTTCACCTTTGGGGATCTAAAGAGAAAAAGCATAAACTTTGTGTTACTAAAATGAGTTGTCAAATATATGCATAATTTATTTGAAAAATGGATTGAGTCGGGTGATGAAATTTAAAAATTACCCTCATCGGTTCTCTTCAGGCTCATATACAGTGCAGGCTCCAGGTCAGTGTAGAATATCATTAATAGAGGAGAGTTAAGAGTTAATATAGAGAGAAATAATCTAGTTTTACTTTTTTAGGAAAGAAAATACATTTTCACAACAGGTAAAAAACATGGACTCTCCCCAGAATATATAATAAAGACTCAACAGTTTTAAAGTATTGATTCATATAGATCATCTTTTGTATCTTTTTTCGTATTTCAACCAAATAAAATGATTTAATCCAGTATTTTCGTGTATTTCTCCCTGAATTAATAAACTTACCTCGTAATGTAAAATAGATGAATTTGCCTTATTCCTGTCAAGTGAAGTTCTCTCTCTCTCTCTCTCTATCTCTCTCTCTCTCTACATCACCTAATACAGAATATGTCTCAATGGATGCTCTCTCTCTCTCTCTCTCTCTTCCGCTCTCTTTGTCTCTCTCTCTTTCTTAACAATCCTTACACACACACACACTTATTTGCTGTTACACACTTTTGATTTAACTTTTGTAATTAAGTATTAGTAAGTTTCAGGGAGTAACCAATGATGTAGGTATGTAGGTAAAGCATTACACTGTAGTACCTGCACTCCCACTAGTGGCTGTGCCTGTGAAAGTGGTTAATAGTGGTAGCTTGGAGCAGATCAAATCTCAACTTCATCTTCGTCACAGTCCTGTATGCACCTCCTTCACTGTTTCTTTTATTGATAGAAACTTTATTGATAGAAAGTTAGGATAGCCTTTGTCCAATGTGTTCACTTATGAGATTCATTTTTTCCATGTCTTTAACGTTCACATTAACCTTTAAGAAGAACTAAGTGGTGAAATAAGAGCCGGATACTCAAGATCTAATATACTGTTTTATAGCAATAATTGAATTTGAATGCAGCGGGCACTGGCAAAAGAGTTGGACTTTTGCGGCCGCACACTGCTCCTAGGTATAGGATGGGTCAGATGCAGAGGACAAATTTTGTTGTATCCTACTTGTACAATGACAATAAAAGCGATGTTCTATTCTATTCATGTTGATAGTTTTCTTGGCAAATGATTCCTCAACATCCCTATCATGCAAAACATTTTGTATCACAAAGATTGGTAGGGATTTATTCTAGAATGAATCATAATTGTGTCTCAATGTCCTCAGCAAAACACAAACTATTTCACCACTGCATAGGTCGTCCACTAGTAAACAGCCACAGACAACTAGAAGTGAACTGTCAATACTAGTGGTTGGCACATCCAGGATACCGTCACTGCAGGCTCAGGTTGATTCATGACTGCCCAAAAGCTGAGTCAGACCATGAGTGGGATGTTTGCACACGGACCCCTTATCAATACCGGAATGGGGGTCCTGGTTCAGATAAATATTCCGCACGGTCCACCAGTTCCTCATTGTTGGAGAAGGCACCAGCACAGGCCAAAGCAACATGGCTTGGTTACTTCTAACAACCCTGGCCTTACTTTTCTCCTTCACTGCGGCAGTAAGTCACTGAGATTTACAAACATTTACGAAATGCAGAGCGAGAACAGGCAAAAATGTATGTTTTTTTCCCCCCCTAGCAACTGAGAGGGGACGGTACCCCCAGTTCGCAGGATTGTGCACCGCATCCACTCTTTGTAAGTATGCTTTAAGGGATTAATTGATCTGTTGCTGATGTGTGGCAATGTTGACTGTTTAAAGCCAGAATAAAGGTCATAATTTAGTTTTCTTTTTCTGTATCCAGGGAAAGTACTGTCCGACCACATGTGGAATAGCTGACTACCTGGCTCACTACACACCGGCCGTGAATGAGAATTTAGACCAAATGCTGAGGGAGCTGGAGAGAATCAGCAACCTAACGCACAGAGCTGAGGAAAATGTGGGGTACATGAGAGATTCGGCGACATCTGCCCAAAAATCAGTGCAACCAGGTGAAGCACAGCCCTAGGCCTTATACAGTCAGTGACTAAATATAAAATAATTGTGCGTTTTAAATGACTCTATGGTAGACTAAAGATACAGGGGGGGGGGAGTATTGTGTCCCGAGTTGCCAACTGAAGCAGATTACGAATCTTTCACAGATGTATATTTCAAAAGGTCATCCAACATGTTAGATGACGTCCTTCGCTTTGAGAAGACCATCATCTCCCAGGAGCAGCAAATATTGTAAGTTAACAAGCATTTCAATGAAACTGCTGTAAAGCCATTTTGAGATTCCAAGTTCATTTCAGTTCTAATTAGGAGTGTGTCTTTTATTTGTGTTGTTTATCTGTTCACAGCGAACTTCAGAGTTTTATTTCAGCGAACGAACGGAGGATGTTGGGACTCAAGCAGATTTCCCTTAAACTGCAACAGAAATGCAACACTCCCTGCAAAGACACGGTTGAAATACAGACAATAACAGGAACAGGTAAAATCAACATTGCCCCCCCGACCATTCCCGTTTCCAAATATGTTTCCCAATCATGGGCCGCCTTCGTCCTTGTTCAGTGTTTAGCCAGAGTAATCAATACCAGGCGTCGATAGAGAGTAAACAATTTTTAAAATAACTAAAAGTCTCTTTGACCGTCTTCTGAACAACAAATATGCCCCGTTCTAAGCTTTGAAGTTTCAAAAATATTTGCCATATTCCCATAAAAAGCAACATCCATCAACAAAATTATTTGGTTTTGTGCGGATTCGTTGTGAAAAGGAATCAATTCAAAGGTCTTGGACCACAGAGCCCTCACTTATGTTTATCATACCGTGTAAATTTAACAACCACTAACATATAGGTTTAGTTTTATTTGTGTCTGTATCTGTATCTACCTTCAGACTGCCAGGATGTTGCCAACAAAGGTGCCTTAGTCAGCGGTCTGTACTACGTGAAGCCAGCGAAGGCGACGGAGCAGTTCCTGGTCTACTGTGAGATCGACAGCTTCGGCCGGGGCTTCACTGTGCTGCAGAGGGTAAGAGCCGGAGGCCCCTGCATCGTCACCACCGTTTCTGATCATTGACCTTAAAGAAAAACACTTCCATGCACTCTAATGCACTTTAATACTTTTAAACCTTTAAGGCACAGAAATAGATTCTGACCGGAGACATGTTCGGTCTCCAGTCTGGAGAACAAGTGTCATATGGAATACTAGTATTGACTCAGAAAAGGATTATGAACAAAGAGAGATCTTAAATTAGATTTTCATTCTAATGATTGCAGAGGCGCGACGGAAGCGTAGACTTCCGCAAGGACTGGATCCAGTACAAGAACGGCTTTGGATACCTCTCCCCAGACGACACCACGGAGTTCTGGCTCGGCAACGAGAAGATGCACCTGCTGACCACCCAGTCGCCCATACCGAACGTGCTGAGGGTAGAGATGGTGGACTGGGAGGGCAACAAGAGGTACCTCGACAAAATGCCCTCAAATTATTAAAGAGCAGAGCAATTTGTAACTCAACCTCCTCTCTGCTTTGCCGCCGGCAGGCACGCTGACTACGCCACCTTCAGGGTGGGACCCGAGGCCGACATGTACCGCCTGACCTATGCTTACTTCTTCGGGGGCGACGCCGGAGACGCCTTCGACGGCTTCGACTTCGGGGACGACCCGAGCGATAAGTACTTCACGTCCCACAACGGAATGCAGTTCAGCACCTACGACAAGGACAACGACAAGTTCGACGGCAACTGCGCGCTGCAGGACGGCTCCGGGTGGTGGATGAACCGCTGCCATGCCGCCCATCTGAACGGCAAATACTACACTGGTAAGAGGCAGTTCTGCTGCACAGGCATGTTTTTTATTCAATTCAATTCATACACACCAAAAGGTTTGACTGACTCCTCTCTCCGTCCAGGTGGAAGGTACACAGAGAAGGACGCCGGGGGACTCGGCTACGACAACGGCATCATCTGGACCACGTGGCAGAACCGCTGGTACTCCATGAAAGAGACGACCATGAAGATCATTCCCATCAGCAGGATCACGGCGGGCACCGGGCAGCAGTCCGGCGTCAAACAGATTGCAGGACTGTGAGAGCTTTTAGAGGGGAGAGCAGCGCAGGAACATTGCTTTTGTGATTGGGTCGGCACCGTTATGGTGGACCGGCAGTGTTGTTCCGAGCTGGAAACTGGCTAATGAAACATTAAAACATCACTTTCACTATCACTACTGCTTTCACTCTCCTTGTTGAATGCTTCTGACACACACTCTTCAATGTTCAATCTCCTTTCTTTCATGTGTTTTATGCTTTTTCTTCACCTCACCCCGTCGGACACTTCAATGTTGCATTTGACTTTACGGCGTCTTGTGTGATCGACAAAATAAATCTATTTTCTCTATCTAATAGCTTCTTGATATTGCGTCAAAGGCCAGTGTTGTAGGACTTTACTAATCTATCTAAAACCACAACAACTAATCAAAAGATGTCCATGTTAATTAAATTCAGCCCACTTTTAGTTTGCCTTTTTTTTTTTACGTTTTTTTTTTTTAAACATGTTATTTTCTGTTCAGTCACCTTTATCCTATATTAGCGCAACAATGCTAACATGAATAGCCTACATGCTCACGAGCAAATACGCCCACTCACAGACACAGAGTCTATGATGAATTGCATACACATTACAAATTGAAAGATCCCCTTGACTAATGGATGGCATGGTCACACAGAAACCCTTTTAAAGGAATTAAATGCCATGGTTGGCTTGGCTAAAATCAATTTGCTTCATAGGCAACAGACCATTTAATCAGGGCAGGAATAAAAAAAAAGAAAAGCATAAGGTTGCAGGCAAAGTCCTGAGTACACACACGTGAACATATTGCATATGTGTTGACACATGTATGGAAGCCTATAGGGGACAATATTAAAAAGAGAATGTAAACTTGAAAATGAAAATGTAATTCCACAATAAATAAGCATTAATCATTTTCCACAGATGTATGTGTTATTTGAGTTAAAAAAAAAAAAAACACACTGCTGGAGCGAGCCGCCATGTTGTGAGGATCGCTCGCACCGACTGTGAACGTCGGAGTTAAAAGACGTCTCGGAAGCGGTTGTCAGGTGAAGGACTGCCGCAGAAAACCGAGGTCCATATCGGGTTGTTTTCCCCGAGCGTTTTTGGATTTAGATAACCATTAAGCAATGTTCTCTGCTGGACAAACATGACCCAGACCAGGTTTCAGAGGGCAAAGAATGACCAAACAGACACTTTGGCCTATCCAGTAAATCTCTCACAGAAGCTCTCGACTTTATTTACGGAGATATTACAGTTTAACAAATAAACCTTTACTTACAATTATTTACAATTAATTACTTGTGGCGTGTGGACTGTCTTGGAGAGAGAGAGAGAAAAAAAAATTCAACGCCGCATGCATTTACTTTCTGGGCCTCTAGGTGTCGTATGTTTCACACTCGTTTCATGACGCGTTCGACTCGGAAGCTCTCCCTTCTAAAGCGTTGTTTACTTCCGGGTTAACAACGCTCGGGTCGGTGTTTCGTGCCAGACGTGTTTATTCATAGTTCCACTGCACGTCTCGTGATCGATTCATAGCTGAACGAGCGCCGTTGGTTATTTTTATTTTTATTTTTTATTTTTATTTTTATTTTTCTATTCCAGCCGCGTGGTCCGAGCATTTCCCACCACGATGAGCGAGGTAACGCGAGTTAGCGCAACTCTTTCTTAGCGGCTAATCAGAAGCTAATGCTACGTTAGCATGCCGTGGCCGGGCCAGACCACTTCTGGAACTAACGTTACAATTGTTTATGTTTTGTTGTTGTTGTTGTTTTAACTTTTTACGAGCTTTCCATCGGCTTGGGGCGATATTGGCCTAATCAAAACCGCGATATCTTTGGACCGATACATCGATACGGCTTATTTGACGATATTCCGGGGGAAGACTATCGGTGCGCTCATAAGGCATTAACACGCAGGAAATACTGTCGTTAGTACCGTGGATATTATGACCAAGCAGCCGTCGATCGGAGCGTCTAGAAGCGTGGTTTGCGGTCTCTGGGGCGGCCCCTTTATCATTGAGCTGCGTCGTAGTTGTATGTGTATGTTACATTGTGTTTTTGAATATGATGATGGTCATCACATATCAATATTATATCTGTGTATATACACTTTATTAGGTGCAGCGGTACAATCCAATGTAATCAATACACCAGCTCTGCCATAAATGCTGTTTTATGTTCCTATATTGTTCAGGGTTTTTTTTTTTACCACTGTCATGGAAGGTGTGTCAGTTCAATTCTATGTTTTTGCATCGATGTCATGGTTGGTGGTGGTACTGAGCTGCGTTCTATGAAGAAGAAGAAGAAGAATAAGAAGAATCATTTATTTGTCAAGCATTCAACACAACACACGCATGCAGAGGGTGGGGACGACCCCAAACACACACACATGCAGGGAGTGGTGACGATGAGATATAGTCTCTGCTTTAATCCCATCCTGGCCGTCCTTCCTCCAGGGGCAGCCAGGAGCAGTGGGCAGCCCTCACTTCGTCGGCGCCCGGGGACCAATTCCAGGTGGTGGATCCACGTCGTGGTCAGGGACAGGACAGGAAGTGTTCTGCACGTTTTTTTAGTCGGGTCCTTATGTTGGAGGAGACCCATGCGAACACGTGCAAACTCCACACAGAAAGGCCCCTGATCGGGAGATAACCCACCGGAGCACGGTGCCAACGGCGCCCCACTATTCAGAGGTGTTTCTAATATTCTGCCACCTCATGTATGTAAACAGGGAGAACAACAAATTAGAAACACCTCTCAATGTAATGTAGTTCAGTACAACACCACATTTAACTATGACCTCAGTAAATTTCATTTACACGTTTCAGACTCTGTCAACAAAAACGGAATATTATAAACTTGATAAAAGTGGAATTCATGGCAGAGCTGCTGTATTGGGTTACATTGGACTGTACAGGTGCACCTAATAAAGTGCACACTGAGTGTGTTGCCCAGCTCGACTTTTCCTTTTTACAATCTAGCTTGAAATGGGTGGTTTTATTGCTTATCGCAGATGCGTGCGTGTTTTGTGTATTTCAGGATGTGCAGAAGCACTCGGTCCACACACTGGTCTTCAGGTCCCTGAAAAGGACACATGATATGTTTGTGTCAGATCACGCCAAGCCAGTCTCTCTGGATGAACAAAGGTAAGATTAGTGTTAGGTGTTGTTATAATAAGTCACCTGATTGTTTCAATGTTGGTTACAAAGGGAATCAAACTGTCATATCATTGCACTCGTGTTTTGCAGTTACAAGGTGAAGATGTCTGCAAAGTTAAAATCAGACTATGGTGCTGTATTGCACATGCCAGTTCTAAAGGAAGGGAAGGACAGAGTCCCACTCCATCATGGCGGCATGCAAGGACAATACTCACAGTCAGGTAATAACAGGATTACCAAACCACATATTTAGGGATGTACCTATTAGTAATTATGCATCTTCTGCATAATTATAGAATTCGTATAAAATTATATAGGGCTGGTTCGATCCCCAGATTCTCCCGGTTAGGGTTAAAGTGTCCTTGAGCAAGGACACTGAATCCATAACTGCGCCTTGCACGGTTGCTGTCATTGATTTATGAATGTGTGTGTGAATGTGAGGCACGTATTGTAAAGCGCTTTGAATGGTCGCATGACTAGAAAAGCTCTATATAAGATGCAGTCCATTTACCGTTCTGTGTCTGCACAACTTCTTGAAGTTGATGTAAAATAGTACTGAATACATATATTGTTAAAAAAAACAAGTTGAAAACATATAGTAGCCTCCATCAATTAATCAGTTTGGCACAATTCAGCATCTTTAAATTTTGGTCTCTGGTGGGGAAAATATTTTTTATAAACAATGTTAATCTTAAAAGAGTAATTTGATTGTTCTGTCGCAGTCAATATCTCAAATACAGTAGCCTTTCATTTGTTCACATCATTATCTCTTTTAAAACATTTCCTGTTTACTCTGATATTGTCCTACATATGCACATTGAGTGACATTTAATTTGTCTTTCAGATGACCCAGAATATCTCATCACTGGGACACATGCTTACCCTTCTGGACCTGGTGACTATTACACTGTTAAACAAAAGCAGGCTACATCCTTTTTTCTAATTATGTACCATTTCATTACCATACACTGATTCTATATATGATTATCTTAATTCAATAGGGGTAGCCTTAACTGCTGAAACAAAGCTGCACAGGCTGCCTAGTGAGGGAGGAGTCCATTCCATGGCATTGGCCCTGCCACCTTCCCAAGCCAGGTACCTTCGATTTCAGTTACACTAGACTGCGTTACTGTCAATAATCAGAAATAATGACATTTTCTTCTGGATTTTGTTTGATTACTTAATTAGTTTTTTTATATAACATGCCAGACTTTTTAGATATAGAATTTCTTGCTTTTTCTGAGAAATGGTCAAATGCTGATGTTTGCTCCTTTCTCATCTTGGTACAATGTTATTTATTTCAGGCAGGACGCCGGCCGCACTGCAGCCAGTGTGGGTGACATCCATAGACACGCAGGAATGGCTGAGAGAATCCAGCCGCCCTTAAGCGCTTTGGTATGCTGAAGTGATTTTTTTTGATATAAATAACTTATACTTTTCCTGTAAAATAACAACAATGAGTAATTACCATCATAGACATATTCACTGAATTAACTCTATTTACTCTAGTCGCTAATGGAAGGAGGTGGCACCAAAAATTCATCCCTTTTAAGGAAAGCTCCAACAATGCCCAAACCACAGTGGCATCCCCCATGGAAACTGTTTCGGGTAGGATTTTATTTTTATCCATACACATGATTGAATTGTCACTGTAGATAACAAAATTATGGTAGAGATTCGGTTAGATGTTGTTTTCCTCAAAGGTTTTATTTTTTATTAATTGGATCTTTTTAAATCTACTAGGTTATCAGTGGCCATCTTGGCTGGGTGAGATCCATAGCTGTGGAGCCTGGAAATGAGTGGTTTGTCACAGGGTCCGCGGACAGAACCATTAAGGTAAGTCATCTTCCATAGTTGCCTCTATTTTGTTATGTTGTGGATGTTGGAGTAGCCAAAGGTTAACTGCTTAAATTGTGATTATGTCTCAAACTCAAAAACATTAGGTTTATCTTAGGAAGGTTATTGAGCAACGCTAGTAATTTAATCATTAAATGTACGATGATATTCCACCTTCAAAAGCCTCAGAATGCTATGTCAAATAGTTTTTCACATAGCTTGTTTTGGTATTTTTAGTCCCCGTTTTACAGTGCTTCACATCAGTCTTTCTTTACTCCCATAAAAATATAATATAACCCCTTTTTTCGGGTTTATAAGAATGGACGTAATGTGTGTTTTGCTAACATGTCTTAACAGATCTGGGATCTCAGCAGTGGAAAGCTGAAACTCTCTCTGACTGGACACATCAGCACAGTCCGCGGTGTGGCTGTCAGCAGCCGCAGTCCTTATCTGTTCTCCTGCGGCGAAGACAAACAAGTCAAGTGTTGGGATCTGGAGTACAACAAGGTGAATAATAAATTAACAAGGTCAATGAGTAGTTTTCATTAAGTTGATATTGGACTATGAGTAGCAGAAGATACTCAGTCATCATGCTTTTGTGTGTCTGGCGCATGTCTTTGTCTTGAATATAATTTGATATCTTGGTCCTTAACACTGTCCTCGTGTGCATTAGGTCATCCGGCATTACCACGGACATCTCAGTGCCGTCTATGATTTGGATCTGCATCCAACTATCGATGTGCTGGTCACTTGCAGCAGAGATGCTACAGCGAGGGTGAGAAATACGCGCCATTCCTCTTCTCAAATTTGAGGTTTTTTTTTAATTTGATGTACGTGGGTGGTGATACGCGAAAAAGAACTAAATGGGTTTTGTTTTGTTTTTTAATTAATGGTGGTGGGCAGGTAATGTAATTGTTGTATGCCTGAAAGTAAGTGGAAAATGTTGGAGTTTTCTTTGTGGTAAAAGCTTCAGTGGTTCATGACGCCTCGCAGCCGATTGACAGATCACAGGGTTAGGGTTCATTGTTTCTTCAACTGTGTTGAACTGAAAAAATATTTGCAGACTATTCTTTCCCTGGGCAGCACTGTGTCATGGTATTTATTTTCTTTACTTACCAGTGCTTATCTGTAATTCCTCGAAAATTAAATCATGTGAATGTCAGATATAAAGATATGAACATTTTCAGGGCGCAATTTCCCTCTTAACTATAATGGATGATCATTTCAATGTCAAAAGTTATATAAATGTTTTGATTATTCCCAGCAGTTAACTTGTTTTTATTCTATAAAATATATGTCTTGTATTGAATCTTTTACTTTGGGATATTCCTCCGTCCTGTTGAAGGTGTGGGACATCAGGACGAAGGCCAATGTGCACACTCTCTCCGGCCACACAAACACTGTGGCCACCGTGAGGTGCCAGGCTGCTGAGCCCCAAATCATCACAGGTAGACACCAGACTTAATTTGTTACTTTTTTTTAATATAGTTCAGTTCCTCTGTGCATTTTTACCACCTGGTTCTACCTAATTCAAACTGTCAAACTCTCGCAGGGAGCCATGATTCCACCATCAGACTGTGGGATCTGATTGCTGGGAAGACGAGAGCCACTCTAACTAACCACAAGAAGTCCGTTCGAGCTGTGGTGCTGCACCCCACACAGTAAGTAAACTTCTATTCTATACAAAAGAAACCGACATTGAAATAATTACTCAGTTGTAATGTAATAAAGTTAGGGTAGGATTTATGTTTTTTTTTTGGTTTGTTTTACATTGTTTGGGAGAAGTTAATCGTATAAAGTGTGATTGATAGTTTAGGTCAGGGGTGTCTAACTCATTTTGTGTTGTGGGCCAGATTGGACCAAATACTGCAAACAAAATCCATACGGGCTAGATTACTTTTTTTTAAACTGTGGTTGGTCCTCCATAAGAACAGCATCCTAGTCAGAGGCTGTTTCAGAATAGTAAAGTTGGATTGGATCAATTGCATCTTAATGATCAAGATGGTTCTTAAACCTGAAACACAGCCGTTTGCAGACGCGCGTTCACATAAGAGTCTCGGTGCTGAGTGCCTCGTAATGTGTCCAGCAGAGGGCAGTGTTGTATTAACCAACCCAGAATGTACATGGAACAAAGACTTTAATGTTTTGAGGACTGGTTATACAAATATTTGTACCGACAAACCTCGCATACGAGTCGCACTCGGAACTGTTGCATTTTTCCGCCTTGGAGCTTTTTGTCATTTGGTTCTTTGTTTTAGTTCCGTGGTGGTTCAGTGCTACCGGATGTCTTTACCAAATCAGCGTTTGTTTGTGTTTGAAGCACAGGGTGACAGAAAGGCACAATGTCTACAATTATACAGCTGAGGGTTTTTTTTTTGTATTTTGCATACTTTATTAATCCCTCTGGGGGAAATTTGTTCTCTGCATTTACCCATCCATATGACGACGTATCTAGGAGCAGTGGGCTGCCACGTAGCGGCACCTCGCCCCTGTGTCTGGGACACTAGCCGTTTAGATTGTGCTCAGCATTCTGTTCCTTCGTGTTTCACAGATACACCTTTGCCTCCGGATCAGCCGACAACATAAAGCAGTGGATGTTTCCGGACGGCAACTTCATCCAGAACCTGTCGGGCCACAACGCCATCGTCAACACGCTGGCCGTCAACTCTGATGGGGTGCTGGTCTCAGGAGGTACACTAACATCTGTGTTTCTGTCTTTCTTTAGTGCTTACTATTACATAACACCGCTATTGTATCATCAATGCTAAATAGTTAGCTCAGAGAGGACTGACGCCACCTTTTATGCCATTTTCCGCAGCGGACAACGGCACCATCCACATGTGGGATTGGAGAACCGGCTACAACTTCCAGCGTATCCACGCGGCTGTGCAGCCCGGATCTCTGGACAGCGAGTCGGGGATCTTCGCCTGCTTGTTTGACCACTCTGGAAGCAGACTGATCACCGCCGAGGCCGACAAGACCATCAAACTGTACAAGGAGGATGATACAGCGGTACGTTATTTTTGCTACAATTATAAACCGGCAGAGAACCTACTGAAAACAAGTGGCCCGATTCCAACAGTTGCTGAGTGATGTGTATTAATAATACTGAAATTAGGTGTTACACAATTGGTTTTGATTAAATCCTAATCAAAGAATGGAATTTGATAACTATATATTTTTTATTTATTTACAGACAGAAGAAAGCCACCCAGTCAACTGGAAACCAGAGATCCTCAAGAGGAAGAGATTCTAAATACTTTTTTATTATTGCCATCTTTCATTGTCAAACACCATTTTTTCCCCAGTCCTTTGTAGATATACCATCAACTGTACTTGTTTTTGCCCAATGACAGGACAAATATCCCGTGTTACTTTAACCTACAACTACCACAAGTCAGGAAGAGAAAACGTCTGTTGATTTGATTCTCATCATTCTAAAAACCATTTGCAGTCTTCTGTGTATGCCATCAGTCCGGTAAAGCTGCCATGTTGGACCGCCAGGAACCTCCCGCTCTGTTTGTTCTTGAGGATGATGGCTCGTTCGCAGCTCTGGTCGGTCTGGTCCACCAACAGAAGCCACTCCTCGGTGCCACGAGGCCTGGCCTCAGTGTAGACATGCTCCTCTGTGGGCTCAAAACCTGCAGGAGGGCACATGTCAGGATCATCTGTTCAAGTGAATAGTTTTGTTTTGGCCCCAATGCACATAGGGAATCATGCATTCACTTTTTTTCTGGATTGGAATGTGATGTTGATATCGCTGTAGTAATAAAAATCACATTTTGGTTAAGCCTTTCTCACCCGGATGTGTTTTTACGATGAAATGCCGTACATACCGAGGTATCCACCGGTGATGATGTTGCGGAAATATTTACAGCCGCTCCCCTTGCTCTCTTGCCAGTAGCCATGCTCCCCGGGCTCCTTGTGGAGTTCCACTGCGCTCTGAGTGACACTATCTGGTTGGAAGGGCTGCTCACCTGTTGAACAAAGCAATGTTTTGTGTTTTTGTTTTTATATATTTTCATTAGGAAAAGGTACAATGCAAAATGTACAGTATGAAGGTTTTTATTTTTGTTATGACCTTTGAACGGTCTAACAGTACCCACATTTATGCCCTCCCCATTTCCTTTTCCCACTAAGCAATGTTTATAAGGACAATGTTTATAAAATATTTGACCTTGCATTGTTGTATTGCACTTAAAAAAGAGGAAGCACGCGGGTAATTATAATAAAGATAATAACCCACACGCACCAGACTCCCGGAGGTAGAGCATTGAGAGGGCGTGGCGGAAGCGGCGGCCAGGTTTCCTCTTCAGAGAAGGCTTCTTTTGGGGCTCTGGCTGATCCCTTATCTCTAATGGAACCACCTCCTCCACGGCCAGGAGGTGACCAGCATTAAACATGATCTCTTCCTCCAGAGACTGCACACATCTTTCAAAGTGTTCCTCGCTAATGTCCACCTTTCTAAACGGTATCAAAGGTGACAAAATGAACTATGTGAGCAAAGGCTGATTGACAGAAATATCATGAGTGAGTTGTATTTTTCCCCCGCCATATATACTTTCCAAGTCCTCTGAAATGTGACCAATCTATGGTGAAGGCCCACACCTGAAGTCCACCCACAGCAGGCCGGCGGTGATCAGCCCCAGCCACTCGCTGGCCTCCCAGTTCTTGTCCCGCATGACCGGCACCATCACCACTTCTCTGGTGTCAGCGTAGTTCAGTTCCTTCTTACAGCTGCGAGACGCCTGGTAAGCCGGGGTCATGAACGGACAAATGACCACTGCCTCCTCTACGCCTGCAGCCATCCTAACACACAAACAGAACTTCACCTTTAAAGGTGCAGTGTGTAAGATTTAACGGCATCTAGCGGTGAGGGTGCAGATTGCAACCAACTGAATTCCTCTCCCATCGTCCTCCCTTTCCAAGCGTGTAAGAGAAGCTACAGCGGCCACGAAAAACGCGAAAGTCCCTCTCTAGAGACGGTGTTTGGTTTGTCCGTTCTGGGCTACTGTAGAAACATGGCGGTGCAACATGGCGGCCTCCGTGGAAGGGGCTCCAGCCCCCATGGAGATATAAACGGCAAATTCTAAGGTGACGAAAGCACAACCATTCTTATTTTCATGGGATTATACACTAATACATACTTATGAATATTATATTCCATTTCTGCCAAGTCCGTTCTGCTAGATGCCACTAAATCCTAGACACTGCACCTTTAACTGTGATTAACAAGTTGGAATCCAGTCATTTAGCGGTGTTGTGTCGGCCTGAAGGGTGAACCTTAAAATGAAATTACTCACGCATCGTTAATGTTGCCTGTCACCCCTCCTTCAATATCCATCCATACCGGTAAGCCATCTTCCTTGAGGCGGTTGTATACCCTTTTCACAAGAGCTTGGTCATCCCACTGGTAGGAGAGCATAATATGGGATGGCATCTTCTGTTTTTCCTCAAAGGTTTGGCGCTGGAATCGGTCTTTATCGAGTTTCTGTGAAGTCGTGACCTGCAGCTTCACCCCCACAGAGGACGGTTCCAGATAAAGGGGATAGTTGCGTGTGCCGTTTGTTTATTCCAGTTCTTAGGTTACACTGGTTGCTTAGTTACTTGCGACTATGGAAGGATGAGGGATGTCTGTATACGGCGGTTTCCCAGTTTCTCCGAACAAGAAAAACAAGAAAAACCATCTCTGGCCACCTTGACGCAGAAATTCGGGCGATTGTTTCCAACACGGAAGCGGCTGCAAGTGGCCAAAATCTTGTGTAACTACTTATTAAAAAATACTTCCCAATAACAACAGCATAGGTGGCCTTTGGCGGTTGGAGGCCCAATTCAGAAAACAATTGACGGCGCTCCTCTACCCTCAATCACCGTTTGCTGAACCAATCCGACCGTCCCCAGATTTGATGAACTTTAATGGGCTGACGAACGTCTCTACCGGGTGTGACAAATTCGACAGCATTTTCGAGGCTATTGCGACATTTCATGACGTGCGGTGAGGCGGGTGAGAAAGTACCATTTCCACTCTTTTGAGTCAACCATTTGGATTTGGTAATCGTGCTGCATTCCTGTGAAACTCGGACATCCGTAATTCGGAAAAGTCGGAAGTCCCTGCTCCGGCGCTACATGTGTTCCAACCGCACGGTCGTCACGTTTGACGACCTTGTGAGTTCCACAAGCTACAAAACCTATGTTGACACCTTAGATGGAAGTTAGACGGCAAAGGCAGCTTCGTTCACCGTCGACGGCGTGTGCCGCCGTTGTTGTTGTGATGTCAGACCTGTTATCAGCCTCAAAATGTCGACTAAAATGGCCGTTCCTTTGCGCTTTTCCCGGTCGGAGGCTGAATTCAACACAAGCATGAGCACACAAGCCAGAGGTCCGATTGAGTCCGTTGGATCGTTGCACGGCCGGAGCAAAAAAGGTGGCAGGACTTTTACTTTCCCAACCTGGAATTTCCCACCTCTGGACACCAAGAAGATCTATGGAAAACCGCCCCGTTGTTGTCAAGGGATCCATTTTTGTATTTACTCGACGAGTATTAATTTGAGTTTAATCGAGCGAAGGATAGTAGTGTATGTTCTGTGAAGTTGACATACTTTGTGTGTGAACTGGGAAAAATGACAAATTAAATTATTCTACATATAGAGGGAAAATAATTGGGTGCAATTATATGGACAGCAAGGGGCGCCAAGTAAACACAGGTAAACATAATAATAATAATAATAACAATAATAATAACAATAATAATTAAAATAATGATAATAATAATAATAATAATAATAATAATAATTTTGAGCACCCTTGGGAAGTTTCCATTCAGTCTCTTTGACAGTTGTAAATATTGATCTTATATTTTATGAATGGCATTAGATTTTAAATGAGTTGAATGGGTAAATGAGCATATCCATGCACTGGGACGGGCAGTTATTTGAACAGCGTGTTCAAAGTACAGGACTAGGTCCTCCTCTCCCTCGGGCAGTAATGGGGTTTAAACCTTAAACCCTTCAGGTCCCAGATGGAGCTGAGCAGCCTGGGCGGCGCGTGCGAGAACGCGGCCACCGCGTGCAGCCGGTGCGCGTGAGCAGGGAGCAGGGAGCGGGAGCGGCGCGTGAGCCACCGCCATACCAGGATGTCGGAGCTTTATAACTGTGCGTGATTAATTTTTTATTTATTTATTACTTTTTACTTTGTTTGACTTTTTATTTTTATTTTACTGGGACAATAATTTAGCATTTTTTTTTTTTTGCAGCTTTTTTTTTTTAAACCGTGTTTAAGGTCTCGTGCCCTGAAGAACCCATTTTTAAGAAGTTACAGTTACAGAATGAGCGGGCGCGAAAAACAAATGGACCACGTGCTTGCGTTGTTCACCTGCTGCTTTCATTTCGATGGCGAGCAGTCCTCCCCCCAGTGAAGCGAAGCAGAGCTGTGAGATGTGTAGGGCTTAATGTCAACTTTTGGGGAAATGGGTCACAAAAGGGTGATGACGTCACGCCTCCTCCAGCGGCTCGTGCTGTCGCTGTGGTGGATGACGTCACTGGCACAGGCGTACGACCTCACGCTTTCCGTCGAGGAAGGCCTGCCCGAGAAAACCATCGTCGGGGATATTTCCGCGGGTTTGACGACGACCCCGAGCGCCGGATTCTTCATCTCGGAAAGCAGAGACTCTTATGTGTTTAAGGATTTGGAAATAGATGCGGACACCGGCATCATCTCCACCGCCACTGTTCTGGACCGAGAGAGTCGAGATAAGTACGAATTTGTGGCTGCCACCCTCACTGGGGACGTGGTGAAGGTCAAAATCATCGTGAAAGACGTGAATGACCACGCTCCCGTGTTCCCGTCCGGGGTGGTGGACTTGGAAATCTCAGAGTTGAGTCCCCCTGGGTCTCGGTTTGAGCTAGAAGGGGCCAGAGACCGGGACGAGGGGGAGTTCGGGACCCAGGGTTACAGGATCACCGACATTGAAATGAGGGACTCGTTCCAAGTGGAATATCGCAATGGATCTGACAATCCCTTCAACCTCGACCTCATCCTCAGCAGCAAGCTGGACAGGGAGATCAGAGACTCCTACTCCCTGACTATCGAGGCGTTTGACGGAGGCGTCCCGGCCAAAACGGGGAGTCTGCGGGTGAACGTCCGTGTGATGGATGAGAACGACAACCCCCCCATGTTCAACCAGACTGAGTACCACGCCCTGGTCTCTGAGGACGCCCGGGTCATGTCTGCGGTCTGTCAGGTGCACGCCACCGACCGCGACCTGGGTGACAATGGCCTGATTACCTACGAGATAAACCGGCGCCAGAGTGACTCGAACGAGCTCTTCTTCATCAATGAAACCACAGGGGTGATCTACGTCAATAAACCGCTGGATTTTGAGATCCAGTCTTTCCACGAGTTAATCGTGAGCGCGAGGGACAACGGCGCTCAGCCTGAGTACAGCAGCGCCTTTGTGGGCGTGAAGGTGCTGAATGTCAACGACAACAGACCCGTCATTAACATGATGTTCCTTAGCGAGGCGGGAGATGCCGCGGTGTCAGAAGGGGCGAGCGTCGGGGAGTATGTTGCTCGGATATTGGTGTCTGACCCCGACTATGAGCAGAAAGAGAGGTTCATACTTAGTCTTGAGGGCGGCGACGGCAAATTCACCTTGAAACAGACTGATAACTTCCTATTCGCCCTGTGCGTTGATGGTGAGTTGGACAGGGAGGAAAGAGACCTGTATGAGTTGAAATTGCTGGCCTCCGATCAAGGGAGCCCGCCTTTGGGCACCGAGATTTCCTTTCAACTGAAAATCACAGACACGAATGACTGTTCCCCAGTTTTTGAAAAGGAGGCCTACACCGTCCACATAGCTGAGGACGTTCCTCAGGGCAGTTCCCTTGTCCAGATAAAGGCGCAAGATGGAGACGATGGCGTCAACGCAGACATCCGTTACTCCATCGCCGAGTCCAGTCCGGACAACTCGGTTGATATTGACCCGGTGTCGGGCCTGCTCACCACAGCAGTCAAACTGGACCGGGAGAGAGAGGCGGTGGTGCGCTTACTGGTGGTGGCGGTGGATGGAGGGGAGCAAGTGTTGTCATCCACGGCCACAGTCACCGTGGTGATCGAGGACGTCAACGACAACGAGCCCGTGTTCCGACAACAGCTGTACAACATCTCCGTCCCGGAGCACACTGAGGCCGGAAGCTGCTTTCTGCAAGTATGTAACATCATCACCAATGGGTGCGAGGACCCTATTTTAATGGGCGTGGCAAAATGGCTCGATAGCTAGATGTACGAAATCTGGTACGCGCATGTAACATCCCAAGACTTAAAAAAAAGTATCTTGGTGCCACGACCGAAACCCAACAGGAAGTCGCCCATATTTCATTTCATGTAACATCTTTGTGACTTTTTGCCCATTTGCAGGCTCCGTAATTTCGCGATCTCCTCCTAGGGGATTAATCAGATCCACATCAAACTTGGTCAGCGTCTATAAAAGACCTTAAAGATGAAAGGTGTTAAAAGCTTGAGTTTTCACCCCGCACGTGTACGACGAGGGCCCGATCATCGCTGCTTACAGCTTTAATTATTATTATTATTATTATTGTTATTTTTTTTAATTTAGTCCCATTGAGTTCAAGTTCAAAAATATTTTAGAATATTTCTTCATACTAGAGTGCTAGTCAGTCACTTTGCCCCACTTTCTCCCTGACACTCCCAGTCTGTCTGTCTGCCTGCCTGTCTATCTGTCTGTCTGTCTGTCAGTCTTCTTTACTGACCTCTTTCACACATCTCACTGGACAAAAGTACTCTTCATTCTCTCTCTATGCACAGAGTGACCATTGTTGCTCCTGAAGGCCATGGCAGCTCTCAACACGTAGAACCATTGTCCATCTTTGATATGACAGATCTGACGCCTGGTGCCACCCTCCTAGCGTGGCACAAGCTGAAGCACGTTACAAAAGACGTCTTAATCACTACAGCTTGCATCTCTAAATCTTGACTGTGCAGGCTACTTTAAAGTTGTACAAAAAGGGCAAAATGCCAAATGCTCTATTGCATTTCTATGCATTTTCTGAAGATGGCAGGTGTATTAACATTTTTTGATGTGTTTCGAATGAGAATTTCATCAGTAAATAGCTCAGTTTCTATTACACAAGTTGATAGGATAAAAACTAAAATGCTGCTGAGTCACTGCCAGAGTCGAAGGAAGCAGAATGTAGGTATCTAGACCTTGTTCAATCTTGCATCTTGACGATTTACAGACTCGTTATAACTAGGAATTTATTGTGAATGAATATGTGCGCAAACGGACCAGCACTATGGGATAATCTGTATCTGGTGATAAAACACACAAACATACTATAGGCCTACATCTCATGTTTGGGACTTTCCATGAGGTCTGAAGTAGGTTCCAGGTCCTGGTTGGTGCTTATAGCACTTTGCTTTTTAGACCCTGACCTTTAGCTGTAAAACCTCCACTGCTCAGAGCTCATAAAGTCTCAGATGATATCACGTTTATTGCGGGAAAGTACACATCAAATATAACCGGCAAACTGTATCTGTGTCATGGCTATCTAAGCCACACCTATAATATAAATGTTTGCATTTAGCCTTTGATGAATCGGTTCGCTCGCGGTTGTAAAGTTCGATGAAAGGAGTTCTTCCAGATTGAAGCCGCTGCTTTGTCTTGACCCTTTGGTTCCATTCATGTTTTGTTTTCCGTTTAGTTATCTTCTTACCTGTGGAACTAGACTTCCCGATTATTGTATTATGTTTCTCTGAACTGATTTGAGGGAAGAGTTAGATGAAATGAGCTTGCATGGTCACCGCTTACAAATCAGTTGACAGTTTTTTTTTCTTGCAGAGATCTATATAACAATATATAACACCACATACAACACATGCACAATAATTCAAGTAATTGAGTGCAGCCCTGAATGTCCAAAAGAGGCATTTCTATATCCTGATGTTACTTTAGGATCAAAGCAAAGTGCAGTTTTAGTTTAATTGTGTTGTAGGGTACTAAAGAAATGTATAATGACACCACGTAGCTGTTTGAATCTTTAATAAGCCACAACAAACAGGAGATATGATGCATAAAGCCGCCGGAACTTTACTACTGGTTTATCATTAACTCATCATTAAGTCATAGAGGAAAGACCATACAGACAATAGGGGTTACTAATCATGTTGAACCCAATGCCATATATAAAGGAAAGGTTTGATATTTGTATTAAAATGTTGGTTCCTAATATTCATAACTGTTCATAACACATTCTCGCAGAGCGCTTCATTATTGAGAAACTTACCACTCACTCTGCTGGAGCTTCTCACTGTGCTTCAATGCAGTCCAATGGGGCAAATGTTTAAAAAAAATGCAATCTCCTTTTCTTTTTTATTTCATTTTCTTTTTTATTATTATTATTATTTTATTTTTTAAATCTCCTTTTCAAAAACTTTGTTCATATTACTCGCTTTTTTTTACGCCGGCCCGGTCCTTTAATGACAATAACCATATTTCATGCTACTGCAGTACTATCTGAATAACAAACGTGTGTTTTCTCTCTAGGTTGTCGCCACAGATGCCGATGGCCCTGATTTCGGTACACTGCGCTACTCCTTGTCTGACGGCTTCGACAGGAAGGACATTCATCCCCTCTTTCAAATCAACCCAGACACCGGAGAATTATGTGTCTTGCAAGATATTGACCGAGATTCTGGGCAGACAGCTCATGATATTCTAGTGAAAGCTGTAGATCCAGTGAGTGGGATTCAGTAGGAGAACCGGCTAAACATAGATTTGGAACGATTTGTTTTCCCGCTATACGCTGCTTTACACTTATTTTTTTTCTCACTCGGCACCCACCAGGGAGGGCTGAGTGCTCAAACCTACGTCCACATTGAGATTGAGGACCTGAACGACAACTCTCCCGTGTTCAACCCTGAGCTTTACACCACCAGCATCAGCGTCCACGCTCCGCCCGGCACGGAGATCCTCAACGTGGTCGCGACCGACCGAGATTCTGGCCGTTTGGGGCAGGTCACCTACAAGCTCCTCCCTGGTGACCTGTCGAGTTTGTTTTCACTGGATAAAGAAACAGGTACGAGAGACAACAGGCAATGCTAAAGAATTTGACATCAAATATTTTATTTGATTCAGTAATAAATTGAACAATATAATTGTAAAAGACTCTCTGGTCCCAAATGTGTAAATGTGTAAAATGAAGGTGTCTGTTTGGTAAACCACTAAGTAATGGCTATTTACATACTTTATGAGGGGATTTTTTTTTCAATAAACGATTTGATAAATTCTAGATGCCCTCTGCTTGTTTTAACAACTTACAGGTCCACATACTGCCGCATTTTGAGGACAAAGCCCCTGTAATCCAGTCAGCTTTATCTACCAAAGTGTTAACTGGTGGTTGTAGTTTTCACACAATTAACTACAGCGATGATCGATTAATAGTTTGAACAGTCGTTTTGTCAGATTTGTATTGAACATCATATTTTGAGCTCAGTCAGTGACAGGAACAAAGTCAAGTGCAAACTGGACTGGACTCGTTAATTACCTCAGAGCTCATGAGCTGTGCTCACTCCGGGATGAAGCGACTTACTCTGGACAGTTTAAGCCTTCTCTCACAGACGTGATTGTTGTTGTCACATCACAGCAGGGGTTGCACAGTCAACCTGCTTTATAGCCTCAATAAAATGGCCGTTAGATACCATAGCGCTTAAAGTTGCAGGCGAAAAATATTACAATATTCATATGAACATATGAATGTTGAACAGGACCGAAGCAAAGCAAGCTCTTTTAAGTAGTGATTGAGTGTGGTTTTTAGTTTTGCCTTAATGTTAGAATTGATATGCCATCTGGGCTTCTCAATGGGGGGTCCCTAGTTTACAGTAGATGTTTTCAGTAGAATGGGTCCTGCCACCTATAGACTGCAAGGTACAGTACATTTAGGTGACATATGCCACCTGTCTGTATACACAGCATATTGTCTAGCAGAGTCACCTTCTTGAAAATCAATTTAAATATTGGACTTTACTGCCAACAATAATATTTTGGAGCCTTTGGGATTGATCGATATATGACCGTAATAGTAAAATTAAATCCTATCTTCACAGGAACTCTGTACCTGACCTCCACCCTCACCCCCCTGGGCACCACCAGTGTGAAGCTCTTTGTGACGGCTCGTGATGGAGAGGGTCTGGCAGCTGCCAGACCAGCGCGGGTCACCGTCAACGTTGTGCGCAGCGCCCAGGCCCCGGCTGTTTTTCGGAAGTCACGCTATGCTTTTAGTGTGCCCGAGGACGCGCCCCCTGGCACGTCTGTGGGCACAGTGGAGGCGGTCAACCCGGCCAGTGAGTACCAAAAAGCAGGACCAGGCTCGAGACTTAATGCCCTAGGCTGGTCACAGACCGGAGAGGTCTGGAGGATGAAAATAATTAATAGAAAGTAGGTCCGTTAGTTTTTATTTCTCTTTGAGGGACTCCCAGCTCTCAAATTCCCCTGGATTATTTTTATCACAGGCCACTTGGCGTAGCATCACTCACTCTACAGCTAATCCTCTGTTGGCCACGAGACAGTCATTCGAGGGTGTGTAATCAATTAGCAGATTAACACTTCAATTTCAACAAGGAAAACATCACTCTATCCTCCCGAGAGGGGTTGGGCACTTTAAATCTAGGAGGCTTTACTCCTCCCTCTATTATCCACTAGTTTGGAGTTACTGCAGTGGATTAAGGGGTCCTCTGACCTGTAATTACTTTAAATTGTCTACTGTGAGTTTGTGTGTGTGCATGTGTATGTGTGTTGAAAATGTGGTTCGGTGTAAAATTAAGCATATTGTGGAGGATTTACACTTACGACATTGGTGCCAGCATTGTACGCTGTAAAATCAATACAGATTATAATCTGCTAATTAATTGTAATTTCAATGTTCAATTAAATTTTCCTTTCTCTGACTTAAATTCTTATCTCCCCATCTCTTTTCTCAGACTCAGCGGAATCTGTTACATACCGCGTCTCCTCCGGAGACCCTCACGGCTTGTTCTCGGTCCACTCGGAGTCTGGTCTGATCACCAGCCGTAAATTGCTGGACCACGAGTCCCAGCCCTACGCCCTGCTGGTTCTCCAGTCCTACACCGGCACCTCTCCTGTTTACAGCAGCACCCAGGTCAACATCACTATCGCTGATGTCAATGACAACGCTCCTGTCTTTCCTCAAGACAGTGACTCGGTCACCGTGTCCCAAAACACACTTCCAGGAACAGTGTTGTTCATAGCCCGCGCACATGATTCTGACAGCGGCGCTAATGGACTGGTGCGCTATTACCTAACACCAGAGCGAGGAAGTGAAAATGTTGCTTTTGTTGTTGACCAAAACCTGGGAACAGTGATATTAAATCAAAGTTTACAGTTAAGTACTCAGCAGAGGTACAGCTTTGAAATCACGGCTACGGACAAAGGCGAACCCCCCCTCAGCGCCACCTTGATCCTCACCGTCAACATCGACCTCACCCCGGCCGAGGACGGCGTAGCGTTTGAGACCTTGGTCTACCAGGTGGAAATAGGAGAGGGCTACCGCAAAGATGCCAGGGTCATCCAGGTTAGGGCACACCAAAGCCAGGGAACCGGCGGCTCCAACTCCGACCTTGTTTACTCCTTGGAGCCAGAACCGGGATTCCCTCCTCCTCCGTTTAGGGTCCATGCAAAGAGTGGGTGGTTGTATCTCTACCAGAGTCTGGATTATGAGACGGAGCCCATGTACCGCTTCAGGGTGTTGGCCACGGCCGGGGAAACCACACCGAACAGCACCGCAGCCACAGCCACAGCCAATGTGATCGTACTGGTTCTGGACGCCAACGACAACGCCCCGGTGTTCAGCAGTGAGGTGTACTACTTCACGGTGTCAGAAGGACCCTCGCCGCAAGGCCTGGTGGGAACGGTCAAGGCTTCGGATAAGGACTCCAAGAAAAATGCCCAGCTCTCCTACATTCTGCTCTCAGACGGGAAGTACTTTCGCATTAACGCCAAAACAGGTAAAGGAAAAAAAAGTTGTTGTTACTAGTGGTAATAAATGTCTCAACTCCATTGCGTATAACATTGACGCTCTATCCAGGTGAGATAATGAAATGGGTGGCGCTGGACAGGGAGCAGCACACGCAGCACAGTTTGAAGGTGATGGTGACGGACCAGGGCTACCCTCGTCTTAACGCCACCGCCTCCGTTCATGTCCTGGTCACTGACGTCAACGACAACCCTCCACAGTTCACCCATCTACCTGCTGCCAAGGAGCTAAATGTTCAGGTATTCACTCTCTCGCCCTCACAATCTTCTTACTTACTACTATTAAGGACTTGAAGAAATCGAGTAACAAGTAGACACCGAGAGACAAATCAAGCTTGCAGAGTGTGAGTTCAGACGTGAGAGAGTGTTTTAGCTGTACACTGGATGGCGCTATTCCTCTGTTCGAGATGCTTCCTTTAACTTACATGGAGTAAAAGGCAAAGTTCCCTTCTGATCTATGACTCAGATCCATTTTTTTTGCACATTTCTGCTTTAATGTGCAATTAATTAGTAATTAGGCAAAGATGTTCCATCAGTCACTATTAATGGTATTTACTTTTGCAGGACATAAGATGGTTTATTGTTGTAATTACTTTAATGACTATACTGCTCCTAGTATTTCACTATTCAATAATAAATATAATTTAGCAGTCTCTACCCACACTCAAGCCCAGTAGGTGGCAGTAATACACATTCCAGTTGGTGTCAACCGCTTTAAAAGAAGAAGAAGAACATTTATCAACCCCATGTCAAAACACAAAGATCCCTAACTATGAGTCATATTTTATGAAGATATAGCTTCACTGTTCCACAATTGTGCCTTTGTGTGTTGCGATGCTGTTGCCTTTATGTTTAACCATGCGGTGGACTGTTGTCATCCTTCTGCCAGATGTGGGCTGGGCTGCCAGTGGGATCTCTGGTAACAACCATGTTTGCTAAAGACCTCGATGCTGGAGAAAATGGAACGGTTTCCTTCTCCTTGACAATGGGTACGCTGAAGAACTTAAATTCATGATTTTAGAGGATTTTCTTCTTTTTTAAGATAACTCACAAACTGACTAATTCGACCTAATCTGGTAATTCCTACCAGATGATAAAGACGGTGGCTTTGGAGTCTTTGGGATTGACAGTCAGAGTGGGGACATCACAGTCATAGCCCCTCTCCCCCAAAGCGTCAAAACGTCCTACGATCTAAAAGTCGTCGCTCGGGACGGCGGCGCAAGCCCTTTGGAGGAGACCGCGATCATTCACGTACAGGTACAGATGAAATGAGTGTTAAACAAAATGCTTTTTGTAGAAGTTGTGATTTTCTAATACATTGAATAATGATGACATACACATTGAACCTCCAGATCCATGGAGCCAAAGCCCCGTTTGACCGCTCCGACCACCAAACTGTGCGGCGTTTCTCAGTGAAGGAGGACGCGAAGCCTGCGACGGTCATCGGCTCCGCCGGCGTTCCAGGCGACGGCAGGTTCCGGTACTCCATCGCCGAGGGCGACGGCAGCATTCACTTTGGCATCGACAGCTCCTCTGGAGACATATACATCAACCAGCCGCTGGACTACGAGTCTGCCACGCAGTACTTCCTGGTGATTCAAGCTGAGGAGGCGGGACCCGGTCCTGGAACCAATGCGTCCGTGCTCATCAGCGTGTCCGTGGACGACGTGAACGACCACACGCCCTGGTTCCCTGACAAGCTGGTCACGTTCGGCCTGAGAGAGGACTCCGCCGTCGGAACGCTGGCGTTCGCGTTCCACGCCAGAGACGCCGACGGAAGCTTGCCCAACAGCGTACTCTGGTACTCACTGACCCGCGACTCTGAACCGGAAGCCTCCGGGTCCTCGCCGCCGTTCCCCTTCCTGATCGACGCTCGCACGGGAAGCCTCACCGTAGCGTCGCCGCTGGACCGCGAGACCAGCCCCAGCTTCGCCTTCACCGTCACCGCCACCGACCAGGCGGCGAGGGAAGCGGAGCGCAGACGGGCCTCGGTGACGGCGCAGGTCTTCCTGCTGGACGTCAACGACAACCGCCCGGTGTTCGTATCGTCGGACGCGGTGCAGGTGATGGAGGACGCCGAGGCGGGGAGTCTGCTGCATCACGTCGTGGCCGTGGATGGAGATCTGGGGGAAAGCGGCCTGGTCTCCTACACCATTGTCGCCGGGGACAACGAGGGATTGTTTACTCTGGAGGAGAAAACAGGTATGCTTTGTTATAGGGTAGTATTTTTAGTCTAGAGACTAGTTATTATAGGCCAACTCATTATTACTCATTTACTTGTCTATTAACACACAGGTAGCAGATTTCAATACAAAGGGTCACGATTCAATTACATTTTGATTAAAGGTACAATATGTAACTTTTCTGCATTATGATTATGCGATATGATTGTTGTCATGAGAGACATTAATATTTATCCATTTTAAGCCAGTTAGCAGCAGAAAGAGTGGGAAATTGTTCCTACCTTCCATAATTCTTCTTCCATAATGTTCCTCCATAGGTCTCCTGTTCCTCTCCACTCCCCTGGACTATGAGGTCCAGTCCTCCCTCCGCCTGACGGTGCGAGCGGTGGACCACGGCCTCCCCCGTCTCTCCTCCACCCAGACCCTGACGGTGAAGGTGGAGGACGTGAACGACCATCCGCCCGTCTTCCAGCAGGAAACCTATAGCGCCGGCGTTTCTGAGAACAGGGAGCCGGGGGAGGAGGTGGTCCAGGTGTCGGCCACAGATAAGGACTCAGGTAAATAGTTGTGAGCTACGGACGTCATCTTTGTTATATCTGATGCCCTTTTTCACACTTTAAACGTCAAATCCGATTCCCTTTAGATTCCTTCCAAAAGTTAAAAATCGCAGATGGCTTTTTAAAATGTAGCTGTGCAGAATAAAGGATGAAGTGATGGAAGGTGAATGGCAAAAATGTCAAATTCAGGCAACTTTCAAAAGTTACCAAAAAATACAAAGAAAGGATAAATTGGCGTCACTGGGGGGGTGCGAGGGCGTCTTGCACACCGATCAAAAGTTCCTGCGCGATCACAGCGAACGGGAACCATGCGTAACGGGGAGACTCACCCCCCACCAACAACAACAACATATGAATAAGGGGAGTACCAATGAATTACCGCACCGGGTGACACCAAACCTAGTGACACCACTTGGGAAATTTCAAAGGAAATGAGTCAAACAAGATTTTTCTTTGGTCTTTTTACTATTTTGGCCTTTACCAGACAATATTTAAGTCTTAAAAGTTTGTGTTGGTAAAATGTTCAGACTATGATGCTCGGACGGGGGCTTAAAGCGGCTGTTGGACAGCAGATAAATAGCTGAGATATTAAAAAGGCTTTCCCTTGTTTTGGAAAGCAAAATGTGCATAGACGGAGACAGGTTTTGCCAATGTTGTTCAAATGCCTGAGTCGCTGTGGAATTTCATCATCGCAAATCCATCCAACATCTCTAGATGGCAGCATTCGCCTGTTACAGTCGGATTTTTTATATTGAAAAACTTAAAAACATGTGGCCATATTTAGCAACGACTCTGGCTCTGGTCGCAAATTTTCCCCACAACAATTTGTGCTTGAAAATGAAGGATGAAAGGAGCGTAGATTCTCTTCAATAACAAATAACTCATGACACATAGAAAAATAAGAATTAAATTAACACATAAATCAAATATTATAATAGTAACAATAGTTCAAGTGGGACTCACACAGCGCAGACTCTGAAAGCATAACCTCCAGTTTGCAAGACTTGACCTGATTTGTGGCTCTTGACTGAACAGTGAGCGTTGCCCCGTCCTGATTTGCCGTGTACCGTTTAGTGTAACTGTACATCACACCAAATTAGGTTCACCTGAACTATAATCATATTCGCAAATCCACACACTGATCTTGTTTATTTTAACACGTTGTCCGCTGGGCCTCCCAAATCCCATTTCTTCGCCTCATGTTGACAGTCTGAGTCCTTTTAAATATTGTTGGCACCTCGGGCTGGAGGGCATGTGGTCCAGGGGTCTGTACAGGAGGACTTTTTCTATAAGCTAACATTCTTGGGGGTGAAAATTGTCCAAAAAAAGCAAGCACACGGCTCTTCTGGGAGATTTGAAAGGTCCTTTCTTGTGATGATTTCCATAATACAAGCCATCTGTGCTAATAGGCCATGTTTTCATCTGTCTCTTCAAATCGCCCGGTCTGGAACCCGTGGCATGCTCAGGCTGCACTCCCACTAGTCTCCTTTCATTATCATTCCGGCTTTTTCACCGACAATCTCAAGCGATGACCATTGTTTTTTTGCCCACGTTGGTTTTTGAATCCGCTTTAAATGAGTCACAGACGCTCAGCTGAGACGTGCGATGTCAGTGCATGTGACGCGTAAACTTTACTTACTCTCGGCTCATTCTGGATCAAATGAAACTGTGGAAAGCAAACATGTTATCGTTCGTACTTTTACGGTGAGCTTTTATCAACACATCTGCCTTTCCACGCAAGACCATCTTGACCGCTGCATTAAAGTGAATTTGCATTAACATTTGCAAATGTAGTTAATATTTTTGCTGAAAACATTCCTTCTTCCTTTTGAAATCTCAAATGATGTGCTCGGTGCTGCAGCATTGTGAGAGTGTTTTCCTAACTCTTCGTTAAGCCTGCGGTTTAATGCGAGACAGAAAAATGAAAACATACAGTGTATATCCAAAGTAATTGTATATGCTGGCAATGCTGGAGAGAAAAGCAGGAATGGTTAAATGGTAAATCACGCTGCCAGCTAGATTTACTTGTCACATAAATCTTAATCACTAGTGAGTCGGAGTGTGGATATTCCTCGTCCCTTTTCCAGGAATTACCTCAGTTAAGTCCCTGACATCCCCGGTGTCATCTCTGCCAAAACATGTGACCCCCACAGTGCTCCCGCATTGTTCTATATATAGTATATACACTTTTGCTTTGTGACATGGTGCCTTATTATGCTGGAAGTAGCCGTTAGAAGATTGGTAAATTGTGGGCATGAAGGGATGCACATGGTCAGCAACAATACTCAAATAGGCTGTGGCATTCAAGCGATGATTGATTGGTATTAACGGGCCCAAAGTGTGCCAAGAAAATAATCCCCACACCATTACACCACCGCCACCAGCCTGGACTGTTGACACAAGCCAGGTTGGGTCCATGGATTCACGCTGTTGGCTCCAAATTCTGCCCCTACCATCCGTGCGCCTCAGCAGAAATGGAGATTCATCGGACCAGGCTCTGTTTTTCCCAGTCGTCAACTGTCCGGTTCTGGTGAGCCTGTGCCCGCTGCAGCCTCAGCTTTCTGTTCTTGGCTGACAGAAGTGGAACCCGACGTGGTCTTCTGCTGTTGTAGCCCGTCCGCCTCGAGGTTCCACGCGGAGTGCACTCTGAGATGTTTTTCCGCTCGTACCACCATCGTACGGAGTGGTTGTCCGAGTTACCGTAGCCTTTCTGTCGGCTCGAACCGGGCTGGCCGTTCTCCGATGATCTCTCTCGTCAACGAGACGTTTCCGTCCGCAGACCTGCCGCTCTCTGGATGTTTTTTGTTTTTCATACCATTCTGAGTAAACTCTAGAGACCGTCGTGCGTGAAAATCCCAGGAGATGAGCAGTTACAGAAATACTCAAACCAGCCCGTCTGGCGCCAACAAGCGTGCCACGGTTGAAAACACTGAGGTCAAATTTTTCCCCATTCTGATGGTTGATGTGCATTAACTGAAGCTGCTGATTGATGCATTGCACTGCTGCCACACGATTGGCCGTTTAGATAATTGCATGAATAATTCGGTGTACAGGTGTTCCTAATATAGTGCTCAGTGAGTGTATATATAACCAAACAGTACGAGGCTACTTTCTCCAAATATGCACCCAACCCCACATGGAAAGGGCTTCGTGGATCACTTCTCAAATAATCTTTGTGATGTTAATTTTACATTTTCAAACTTTCAGACGCAGCTGTATGACGAGAATAAGTGAATAAGTGAATAAGTTCCCAATCAGAATTTACGAGCGTCTATAAATAACGTCTATAAACTATTCCTGTGAAGAATTGTATCGATCAAGGTCAAATTCTTGTGGATACATAGAAGAAAAAGAGAGGGAAAGGGTTTTTTGAGACCTGATCCAACAAAGTGACAATTAGGATAATCCGTGACATTACTGCTCGATAACCCACTGGCTGGTGGTTGTTATGGTTCAAATAGAGTTCTGCGGCCACAAAGTGATGTTTTATTCAATTTGACCTTCAAGCTGTTGAGTCACTGTGTTTGTCAGTGGAGCTTCAGGAGCAAGTGTGTGTGTGTGTCTCAATGTGTGTTTATGTGTGGCCATTTGTGCCATTTGAATAATGAATAAGGGCCACCCACAGTATTTCTTCCATTTTTGAGCCATTTAATGTGGTTATAAGCCACTTCCTGCTGCAGTGCAATGATTCCATGGATTCCATACTTTTCTGACAAATTGATTTTACCAGCAAAAGTTTAAAATTGTTAAAATAGTAAAGAGTGATGTATGGGCCCACTCTCTGAGAAAGAAAACCAATTCCTCCTTGACTCCTTTTGCCTCTTTGTGACATTCATTTCAATGGTATCTATGTTCAGTTTTGCTCTACGTCATTGACAATCTACATTAGTGATACTCTTATTTATTTATTAATTTATACAATTTTTATGTCAAATTGTATGTGTTGTGTGTGTGATGAAACTGTGTGAATGTGAAACAGGGCGTGCTCGACCAACCTACCCTGTATAAATGAAGGTTAAATAAAATTACTGAAATAAACATAACTAGTACTGTTGATAAAATATATCTTTGTTTATCACTGGTTGCCATGGTGTTGATGATATTGTTGATATAACCGATATCAAGATATTAATGATTGCTGTATATAACATAATTATATTATATTATATTGCTTGAAATGCAGTAATACAACAAGTGTGTTTCTCCTTCCAGGCGAGCCGGAGTTTAAGTACATCGGGAACATGCACGGCAACGAGGCGGTGGGCCGGGAGCTGATCATCTACCTGGCGCAGTACCTGTGCAACCAGTACCAGCTCGGCAACGAGACCATCATCAACCTGATCCACAACACACGTATCCACCTCATGCCCTCCATGAACCCCGACGGCTTTGAGAAGGCCGCCTCGCAGGTACAGGTACAGGTCCAATCTAAAGCTAAGTAATGGTACATTTCTGCTAATGAATGAATCAGAAGACTTCCTGTAATGTGACGGATTGATAAATACTGCAAATAGATAGATAGATAGATAGATAGATAGATAGTGTCACAGCAGCTCACATCAAGGCAGTAATAATAACAAATTCAAATAATATAGATATTGGCAATATGGGAAAAAGTATAATATACAATAAAAACTCACAGTCAACTGTACAAAATACAAATCCAAATAAACCTGACAATTTTAAGCTATAAAAACAGAACCTAAAAGAACAAAATCAACAGTAAAAAGTAAACATCCACCTCTGTATTAACAAGTTCACACTTCACACCTCTGGCTGTACAAATGTTGTTTTTTCTTCTTAATGCATATGCTTACTGCAGGTATAGACAAGATCCCTCGATCAAGATTTTGCGGTGGTGGTAATTGGGTTGATCCACCGACTGGAAGGGATTTAGTTTAATCAAACCCAGTGAATAAATATGAAAAATCATATTTATTGACTGGCAATCATCACGTATGGGTAAACATCCCCATTTCCAGAGCATCCCTCCCTCTCACGAAGCTGCACACCTCTGCCGTAATAACATTGTGTAGACACTAATAAATTTTTTTTTGGCTTTATTTGTTTTCAGAATATTAATTTTAGTTTTCAGACTAATTTTCTTACAGCAATGCATCAATCCTCACCAGGACAAATTCCTTGTGTATGAAAATGTACTTGGCCGAATAAACACATTCTAATTCTGATTCTGATTGTAGTATTAATCCATTTTAGTTGTATTCTTAACGCATTTTACCAAATAAAACCAGACAGTTTACATAGACGGCTACAAATCCACACAAATAGCAGAATACATTAGTGAGCGATACATATCCAGCAGCTCTTACGTCGATAAGCAAGATCACATTACACGTACGTCGCTTCTCTCCCTCCGCTCCAGCCCTCCACCGTGACTAAACCATCTTTTCACCCTTTTCCCGCTCAGTCCGGGGAGATCAAGGACTGGTTTGTGGGCCGCAGCAACGCCCAGGGGGTGGACCTGAACCGCAACTTCCCCGACCTCGATCGCATCATCTACATCAACGAGAGGGAGGGCGGAGCCAACAACCACCTTCTGCAGAACATGAAGAAGGCTGTGGACGAGAACAGCAAGGTTGTCTACATGTTGTCGCCGTGTACTCATGCACGCACGCGCACGCACGCACGCACACACACACACACACACACACACACACACACACACACAAACCCCACAACTGACTGTGAGGCTTTCAATGCCACCATACAGCATGCTTTTTGATTGGAAATGATAATAGCTTTCAGATGCAAACGCCCTCATTCCTCATACCATTTGAGTTGGTTTTTCAACTTACTTATGAACTAATGAATTGAACAAATTACCCAGCTGGCTCCAGAGACCAAGGCAGTGATCCACTGGATCATGGATATCCCCTTCGCCCTGTCGGCAAACCTGCACGGAGGAGACGTGGTCGCCAACTACCCATATGATGAGACTCGCACTGGTACGTACACACACACACACACACACACGCACACGCACACGCACACGCACAGCATTTCTCTGGTTTACTAGTTCACATTTTGAAGTGGTTGGGTGTGTTCTTCAATTCTGTTCAGTGTTTTCCTATTTTCCTACAGTTTCCATAGGACGTTGCTTTCGCTCACTTCGCCTCCAGTGCTCAAATGGCTTTATTGGCCAATAAAACCATTTGCTGTTGCAAGTGCAGCTTAAATGCCACCGCCAGTCCATTTCACTTCCTGTTTTCCTCCTGGAAATGTGGGTGTGGTTAATTGGCCTTCATGCATTAGCAGCAGCACCGTGGCAACCGGAGATAAACAAAGCTGATTTGCACCAACACTACTTGCTAGTGTCACTTTCGAGTATTTCAATATAGAAATCTGACTCACTCAATCAACCTGTGGTCAAATGCCTGGCAACGAGTATGTAAAAATGGTTTTATTTCACAGTGAGAGGGCATGTCAGCTTAGAAGTTTTTGCGGTAACATTTGTTCTTCGTGAACAATTTGACGAATTTGAAACAGGGAGAGATGGAAAAACATTAAAGGGATAGTTTGCATTTTTTGAAGTGGTACTTATCCATAGTGAGTGTATTGCCTGCAGTAGATTGTGTATATTTTCTCATTTGAGAAAATGTAGTGCCAAATGGAAGGGCTGTCTGACAGCAAGATAAAGCGGTGAAAATATTCTAAATATAGCGTACACATAAACTGATATAGATTTTTTGAGGTGAGCCTTTTTTCGGTGGATAAAATACGTTTTGCTGCTGGCCCCGTCTGCACCAATAAATTCCTTAGCTTCCGTGCCAGTAGTCCTGTCTGCTTCTCCAAACTGGGAGCGTGCAGACCCCAATCTACATGATAAGTACCTCATGGTATAGGATGGGACAAATGCATAGAAGTAATTTCCCCCAGGAGGATTAAAATAATTTATAAAGTATAAAGTATATAGATAAAGTATAATAAATACAAATACAAAATAAATACAACCACTTCAAGAAATGCAAACTCCAGTTCTAACTGTTCTAATCAATGCCTCCACCTGCTTGGTCGTAATATCTACGTTACTAATGAGGGTTTATATTTCTTGGGTGTAAATATGTCATGAAAGCACCAACAGTCACGTCCAAAATATCGTCAAATAATCGATATTGAGGTATCGGTCGACGATATTGTGATATTTGCCCATTAGTGACGCCGTCTTTAACAGCACGCTCTTGATTCACGCTCCCAGGTTCAGCCCACGAATACAGCGCCAGTCCAGATGATGCCATGTTCAAGTCCCTGGCCCGGGCCTACTCCATCTACAACCCGATCATGTCCGACCCTCACCGCCCGCCCTGCCGCAAGAACGACGATGACTCCAGCTTCACGGACGGCATCACAAACGGAGGAGCCTGGTACAGCGTGCCGGGGGGTAAGTGGGCCAGAGCTCTGTGGATTCCTCCACATACTGTATGTTGTGGAGAGTGAGAGAGAGAGAGAGAGAGAGACAGAGAGAGAGAGTGGACTGGACGACGAGGGACTGTCCTTCCCTGTGTGTTTTACTCATTAGTCTTCCCTCGTCTATCTGTTTTTCCCATGTCCTATTTTCCACAGGAATGCAGGACTTCAACTACCTGAGCAGCAACTGTTTTGAGATTACTCTGGAGCTGAGCTGCGATAAATTCCCCAGTGAGGACATGCTCAAGACCTACTGGGACCAGAACCGCAACTCACTGGTCAACTACCTGGAACAGGTTGCTGGAACATTTTAACTATGAAAGAATGAATTCAATGTATTTATGTGATTTATAGATATACATTTGTCGTGGATAAAGACAATGTTTGTTCAAATGATTTTATGAACTTTTTCTTTGTGTGTGTGATGTCTGTAGGTTCACCGCGGGGTGAAGGGCTTTGTGCGCGACCTTCAGGGTAACCCCATTTCCAATGCCTCAATCTCTGTGGAGGGCATCGACCACGATATCACCACAGGTACCCCACATTCCACACCCTCTTCTAACCCTAAGCTCTTCATTCCACACAATTAAATAAAGTCGCACTGATTTGAATTTAATTTAATTTAATTTAATTTAATTTAATTTAATTTAATTTAATTTAATTTAATTTAATTTAATTTAATTTAATTTAATTTAATTCATATGCACTAATATATCCATATGAAGGTGGCATGGGACCATGCACCTTGGAATAGCATAGAACCTTTCCATTGTATAATTTATGTATGTTGTAATGGCGCCATCTAGTAGTGTCTATAGGTATTGCAGTCATTGTAGGTCGTATATAACACATAAATGCATTCATTGTAAGTGGATAAACTCATTGCTATGGCAATGCTGTGGTACTTGCTAATGTGTTAACTGATCCATGGCATGATTTGTGATTTTCTAGCTAAAGATGGGGACTACTGGCGTCTGCTGGCCCCAGGAAACTACAAGGTGGCAGCCTCTGCCCCCGGCTACCTAACTGTGATCAAAAAGGTTGCTGTTCCATACAGCCCTGCTACCAGGGTAAGGCTTTTAGACATGGAGGTACACTTACAGGACTGTTCCATGGGGCATGTTTGTGCATGTTAATTTGCAGCCTTCCTTGGGAGATGTCACTGGTTTCCAAACCAGCAATTGAGTTTTTGAATATGTTCCATTGGAAAAGTAAGTAGACTAACTAAATATGTACTCTAATGTAGGATATACTGATGCACTGAGAAGAAACTACATGAAACCTTCAACCTTGCTCTGTTTCTACGCATATTTTAATCATATATTATCCCTCCCCTTGTTCTGTTTCTGTCTTTTCCTCTTCCTGCTGTCTTTGTCCGTTCACCTCTCCCCATCTCCCCATCTCTCCTCCTCCTCCTCCCCCCCACCTCTCCCTCTCTCCTTCTCTTTCCTCCTCTCTCTTTCTCTCTCCTCTCCCAGGTGGACTTTGAGCTGGAGTCTCTGATGGAGAGGAAGGAGGAGGAGAAGGAGGAGCTGATGGACTGGTGGAAGATGATGTCTGAGACACTGAACTTCTAAAGACCACAAGTTGATGTGATATATTTAACATTCTGTGTGCCCATCCACTGTAAACTGAATATATTGTCTCTGATTTGTTCTGTTCTCTTTGTATCATTATTTTAAAGGATTCTACTCGTTTATTATTGTAATTGTTCGCCTCATACTCTTGCAGATGGATCAGACGCCCTGAAGGCCACAGGCATGTGTACACACATGCACATACAAACACACACACACACTTCCAGAACCACACACACACACAAACGGAAACACACACATGGAAGCGCTGACAGACATGGGAGGAATTTCGAGGCAGTTTGGGGGCGATGAGGTCATCGTCTCTTCATGTGATATTGTGTTTTTTTATCATTCGCAACATGCGGCTATGAAACCGACGAGCGAGTAATTACGTCTTCAAGATCTCACATTTCACTCTGAATAATTGGCTGTTTTTCTCTTGTCTGTCCAGGCTTTACGCACACA
>OMKR01102750.1:0-10224 GCA_900302355.1 Cyttopsis rosea | reverse complement strand
TCGCGCCAGGGAGCCTCCGCAGGCTCTCGTCCTCGGCGCGCCCCTCTGGAACGGCGTCCGGCCGGGAGAGGCACTGGCGTGACTCTTCCCGTCGCTTGTGAAACAAAACTATGGGTTCAATGAGAGCTAACCCAGCTGGGGTGCACATTGAAGTGCGGACGACGGGCCGCCGTCCCCTCGGTGTTGGTTTGCGCGCGTGCGCGTGACCAGAGGGTAACTTCCTGCTAGAGCACCCCCTGGCACCCCCATAAAAATCTATAGATTAGCCGCATCGTTGTATAAGCCGCAGGGTTCAAAGCATGTGAAAAAAGTAGCGTCTTATAGTCCGGAAATTACGGTACTAGTTCCTGTAAATTAACGTCACACATATCACAGCACAATGCTTTTATACAAATATGAGATAAATGTAGGTAATCTCTAAAAAAAATGTATTGCACATCATGTTCGCTTTGCCTGAAATGTAGAATTAGTTAATGTACTCAACACAGATTTCGGATTTGTTACCCATTACTTGCATTGAACTCCTGATGAAGGGATGGAACCATGGCGGGATTGCTGCTGAATTAAACCTACCTAGATACTACCAAAGGGGATGAACTTGAAAAAATATGCGAACTTTTCAAACCAACTATTATAACTATTCAAAGTTCTGTTGATCCAACCAATATTTTGTGTCCCAGTTAAAAGTTGTTCCTTTTTTTTTTTTTTTTTTTTAAACTGCAGAGGAAGCATCATCCAATTCCAGGCTAGAATAATGAGACGTTCTATTTATTGCAATAAAAAAAAGGTATGAGTTTCATTTAGCCACGACATACAGTATCGACGAGGACGCAAACTATGTGTCATGCATCGAAGAAGTACTTTCTGTATACTGTATACTGCTATTTTGATTAAAGAAACTAACCATCATCTCTAGATGTAAACTGCCAACAGGCTTAGAAGTCTGGGAATGGAAACCGTTGTGTGCAAGAAGATAAAAACAATATGTATTTTACCATGTCGCATCAAGGTTTTAATGACTGACAATCTGATTTTGTTTTAATCCACTGGTTCAACAATTCTGTGTGTCGCATTTTAAGAGTGTACATTGCCAGTGTACTGTCCAATGAAATCAGCCAAAATACAGACCAGGCCAATGTAGCTGAACCGACGGCTTACTTTTGCAGTGGCCCCGGGGCATCCTTATTACCAAGCCCTGGACAGTATTCCCGAAAGATTGCTTACACCGCAAGTGACGCTTCTTTCCACTAGCCTGGTTAAATTCTCAGATAAAACAGTTCCTGAGAGCCAGCTGGAAAAGTTGCTGCCATGCTAACTAATGTTTTCCACCTAGCCTGGTCCTGGGCAGGGTAGATGAGCCCAAGCGGAGTTTGACTATTCAATGGTCTGATACGTGACCGACATTTGAAGTTTGTTTTGTGCGCCAAGTTCCACTTCTTAATCATTCAGTGAAAAATGTATATTTATAGTTTGTATTGTTCTATTCTTAATTAAAATTGCCAATATTCTAAGTAAGCCAGTTGATCCAGATTTATTTTTGAATCTTCCTTAAATATGCAAGCATAATGTTTTATTTCCATTATTTTAATTGAGTGCACATAGCCTATACAAGTCTAAACGCGCTGCTGGAGTATTTACGTTGGACTCATAGCTTGCACTGTGAAAGAACATCCTTAATTGTTGTGTAGCACTTCGGATTATATGCTTTTTAGCGAGTGACAGCTTTTACAGTGTTTGAGATGCAGAAAACCTAAACAAAGCCACAGTGTGCCACATAATGTGTAAATTGCGCCCTTAAAATATTCTAAATGCATTCATTACATTTCTGGGCACATCAAACAGGCTTGTTAATCTTTGTTTTCTAATGATAGGCAATACATTACAATCCAAATTTCGGCAACCACAGGGTAGGGACCTACATTATGCCCAGGTTGGACTGCACTCAGGTGTGGAAATACAAACCCCCAGGCTCGAAGCAATCGGAATCATGTCCACACAAATAAAACTTCAGGTAGACAATTGCGTCAGTGGGACTGAACGTATTTCGGCTACATTTTCATGCAATTTTACACATTTGCTTAACATTTATTTTTCTTTCTGATAATGACATGATAAATCTGGAGTTTGAAACTGCAAGTTGGTGCACTTCATATAGTTTTCTTAAAAACACTCCCTCATTTTGTAAAATAAAACATGTAGATAATTTAGCTTAGATACATGTAAATGGGTATCATTGGATGGATGGATTATTGCAACATGACAAATTATGTGTATAAACACAAAATTTCATCGGCAATCAAATGCCAGGCTGCTTCTCCACATTTATTAATAGCTGCAGTGTTGTAGTTTTTTTTTGGTAATAATATGTTTACATTTCTCATTTTGTTCCATCATCAATTCTTGCTCTGTAGATGTGAAAGAAACTTTATACTCTATTGATCCTGCAGCACTCTGCATTCCACTGATTGGTTGATCCATTCAATATTGAGAGCATGCACATAATTCCTAGTCATATCCCAACTTCAGTTAGTCATACTGAATGAGCCCCAAGTGACCAACGCTATTGTGGGTTTATAGCCGCCTACTCCTAGCGAGCCTTCGTGAATACTCTCCTGACATGTGCCATATAAATTGTTTTCTTTTCACGATATGAATGATGATACAGTGGAGGAAATAATTATTTGATCCCTTGATCCCTTTGAGTTAGCCCACTGACAAAGAAATGAACAGTCTATCATTTTAATGGTAGGTTTATTTTAACAGTGAGAGACAGAATATCAAAAGAAAAATCCAGAAAATCACATCATATAAAAGTTATAAACTGATTTGCATTTGATTGAGTGAAATAAATATTTGATCCCCTACCAACCAGCAAGAATTCTGGCTCGAACAGACTGGTTAGATTAGTCCTCTCGCTTTAAGAAAGTACTCCTAATCTCAACTCGTTACCTGTATAAAAGACACCTGTCTCAACTCGTTACCTGTATAAAAGACACCTGTCCACAGAATCAATCAATCAGATTCCAACCTCTCCACCATGGGCAAGACCAAAGAGCTGTCTAAGGACGTCAGGGATCTTGTCCCTGACGTCCTTAGACCTGCATAAGGCTGGAATGGGCTACAAGACCATCGGCAAGCAGCTTGGTGAGAAGGAGACAACTGTTGGTGCGATTATTCGAAAATGGAAGAAACACAAAATGACCGTCAATCGCCCTCGGTCTGGGGCTCCACGCAAGATCTTGCCTCATGGGGTATCGATGATCATGAGAAAGGTGAGGGATCAGCCCAGAACTACACGGGAGGAACTTGTTAATGATATCAAGGCAGCTGGGACCAGAGTCACACTACGCTGTAATGGATTAAAATCGTGCAGCGCCCGCAAGGTCCCCCTGCTCAAGAAGGCACATGTACAGGACCGTCTGAAGTTTACCAATGAACACCTGAATGATTCAGAGAAGGCTTTGGAGAAGGTGATGTGGTCAGATGACACCAAAATCAAGCTCTTTGGCATCAACTCGACTCATGTTTGGAGGAAGAGAAATGCTGACTATGACCCCAAGAACACCATCCCCACCATCAAGCATGGAGGTGCAAACATTATCCTTTGGGGGTGTTTCTCTGCTAAGGGGACAGGACGACTTCACCGGATCGAGGGGAGGATGGACTGGGCCATGTACCGTGAAATCTTGGGTGACAACCTCCTTCCCTCAGCCAGGACACTGAAAATGGGTCGTGGATGGGTCTTCCAGCACGACAATGACCCAAAACATACAGCCAAGGCAACAAAGGAGTGGCTCAAGAAGAAGCACATTAAGGTCATGGAGTGGCCTAGCCAGTCTCCGGACCTTAATCCCATAGAAAATCTGTGGAGGGAGCTGAAGCTTGGAGTTGCCAAGCAACAGCCTCGAAATCTTAAGGATTTGGAGAGGATCTGCAAAGAGGAGTGGACCAAAATACCTCCTGAGATGTGTACAAGAAACGTCTGACCTCTGTGCTTGCCAACAAGATTTTCTCCACCAAGTACTAAGTCATGTTTTGCTAGGGGATCAAATACTTATCTCGCACAATCAAATGCAAATCAATTTATATATTTTATATCATGTGATTTTCTGAATTTTTTTGATATTCTGTCTCACTGTTAAAATAAACCTACCATTAAAATTATAGACCGTTCATTTCATGTAAACAGAGTATTTCAAGCATTTCTTTATTTTAATAATTATGCCTTACAGCTCATGAAAACCCAAAATTCAGTATCTCAAAATACATTTCAAAAGCTCAAAAAAAGGATTAATAATACAGAAATATCGAACCTCTGATAAGCATGTTCTTTTATGCACTCAATACTTGGTTGGGGCTCCCTTTGCACGAATTACTGCATCAATGCGGCGTGGCATGGAGGATCAGCCTGTGGCACTGCTGAGGGGTTATGGAAGCCCAGGTTGCTTTGATAGCGGCCTTCAGCTCGTCTATATTGTTGGGTCTGGTATGTCTCATCTTCCTCTTGACAAGGGGGTTCTCTATGGGGTTCAGGTCAGGCGAGTTGGTTGGCCAATCAAGCTCAGTAATACCATGGTCAGTAAACCATTTACGAGTAGTTTTGGCAATGTGGGCAGATGCCATGTCCTGCTGGAAAAGGAAATCAGCATCTCCATAAAGCTTGTCAGCAGACAGAAGCATGAAGTGTTCCAAATCTCCTGGTAGACCAACACCTGCAGATGACATGGCACCCCAAATCATCACTGACTGTGGAAACTTCACACTGGACTTCAAGAAACTTGGATTCTGTGCCTCTCCACTCTTCCTCCAAACTCAAACAAACCTTAATTTCCAAATGAAGTCCAAAATTTACTTTGACTTCGGACCACCGAGCAACGGTCCAGTTCGTTTTCTCCTTAGCCCAGGTAAGACGCTTCTGACGTCGTCTCTGGTTCAGAAATGGCTTGACACTAGGAGTGCAACACTTTTAGCCCATTTCCTGGACACGTCTGTGTGTGGTGGCTCTTGATGCACTGACTCCAGCCTCAGTCCACTCCTTGTGAAGCTCCCCCACATTCTTGAATCAGCTTTGCTTGACAATCCTCTCAAGGCTGCGGTCATCCCTGTTGCTTGTGCACCTTTTCCTAGCACACCTTTCCCTTCCAGTCAACTTTCCATGAATATGCTTTGATACTCTGCGAACAGCCAGCCCTTTCAGCAATGACTTTGTGGCTTACCCTCCTTGTGGAGGGTGCCATGACTATCTTCTGGGCATGACCATGATTGTGGTTGTGTGTGCTGAACCAGACAGAGATTAAAGGCTCTTTGCAGGTGTTTTGAGTTAATTAGCTGATTAGAGCTCTTCTCAGGACTGTGTGGGCATGTCCAGGGGTTCTTGATTGACATCTCTGTGGCCCTCTGTGAAATATTCTAATATTTTAAGATGCTGGATTTTGGGTTTTCATGAGCTGTGAGCCGTAATAATAAAATTTGTAATAAAGAAATGCTCAAAATACTGTGGTTTACATGTAATGAGTCTAGAATATATACAATTTTCACTTTCTGAAATGACTAGACAAAAAATACTTTACTTTTTCACAATATTCTAATTTTTTGAGCTGTATTATTGGTGTCTCTAAGGAAGGCACGTAAAATGGCTTAATGCGTGCCGGATCGTGCTGTAACAGGATCCAGCACCTCCTTTGTTACTATCAAAATCTGTAAATAAATTTTGTGTAATATTTTAATAGTTATTAGTAAAAGCAATTAGTAATATTTCCCATTGAAGTTACTGATACATTTCTTGTTTGCCTATTTTGGATGCATTTTAAAAATCAGATTTATTTTGTTTTAAGAGAGATGCTCAAGCTGCAAGCTCCGCCTTAGCCCTGCATCAATATGACATTTTTCATCATGTTGATGGTTAAAGAATAACTATCCTAGATGTATAACAAAAATAACACACTACTAATGAAATAGTATGGTTAAAAAATAATTACACAACTCTATAGCCATATTTCAATTTAATTTGTATGATATAACATGAAACAAAAAATATTTCTGCTCTGTTCAAAAATGTTATTTGTTCGTCATCATGCATTTATTTTTCCGCAATTTAAATTAGCGCTCCGAGGGGGCGGGGGGAAGGGGCCGACCGGCGCAACATACATGTTCCCATTTGTCCAAACAAAACAAATAAAAATAGTGTGTTTAATTTTAGATTATATTTTATTATTCTGTTTACTAATTGAACGGAAAGAAAAAAGCCCTGTGTGCCACGGGGCACGGAGTAGCAAATAGCGTGATTTAAGATTTGGCTGAGAAAAGAACTTTGGATGTGTATATGAGCCATAGAACTGTAACTGATAGAATGTGCACTGTAGCACAATACTAACAATCTCTCTGTAAAGGCAGATCATGGAGACATTTTAATTGTTCACGATCTAATATCGTCATATTGCACACCCTTAAACAGAAGTGCATTGGGATGATAGTATCTCACACTTGGGACAGTATTATTTCAAGGCTATTTCACATGGCAAATCTTAGTTAGCAATAATTAAATTCACTGAATCAACGCTTAAAAGTTGTTGTTTTTTGTCATACAACTGCAAATGGCATCTAGCAGAACTGACTTGGCAGAAATGTAATATAATATTAATTCATGTATAAATTATTGTATAATCCCATGAAAATAAGAATCATGTTTTCGTTACCTTAGAATGAGGCAGTTATCTGTACATGGGGAGCGGGTCGCTCCACGGAGCGCACCATGTTGTTTCTACAGTAGCCCAAAATGGACAAACCAAACACTGGCTCTAGAGCCAGTGTTTGGTTAGGAGGAAGGGCCTTTTGAGTTTTTCCTCGAGTTTCGCGGCCACAGTGGGCTCTCCTACATGCTTGGTTGCAATCTGCAACCTTGCCGCTAAATTCTACACACTGCACCTTTAAACTCTACAAAGACCAAAACAGGTGGTAACAAACATCACAACACAACAGGTTTTAACAGTTTAGCAAGAAACTAAACAGTAAAGTGAAATTATTAAGTGAAGAGTCACTATGTTGGTAATTATTGTAGGAAATAAACTTCAGCACTTCCCACTTTATTGCCTATTGCTTTGATGTGAGGTGCTGCAACAGGGCAAGTTCCCCTCCGGGGATGAATAACTTGTGGACGGTGATTACAGTATTAAATGTGCTATACTATCAAAGGAACACGATTGGATTCACAACTTGAGAAATCAAAATAGATACGATTGATGTGGTTTTGGCCTGTGTGTGAAAGAGAGCTGTCACGTGCCTGTCAGCCAAGCCAACTTGATCAGTGATGTTTACCATCGTTAGCCCTCGCTTTGTCAACGACACTCAAGTCGCTGCTTATCCTGTGTAACGTTAGCGGTAGTTTACACAGGCCTGCCGTCAAAGTGTGCACATTAATCTCTGATGCAAGTAATGTCAGCCTGTCGGCACCGATATAAGTTACTAGCTACAGTTCAGGAGACGCGACGCTGGTCTTGGAAAGCTGGCTGTGAGCTAAAACCTAGCGTGTTTGCGTTGACATGTAGCCCCAGTCAGAGCTAAAGATGACTAGCTAACGTTACACGCAAAACCAGTCACCGGGATAGTGAGCTAGCTCAAACACAACGGAAAAATGCGAAACAAACACCATCGAGCTTTTACACGCGCTCACTGCGACTGCGTGTGGATTGTAACAGCGAAACGTTAGCTCGTCAAAGTAAACGTTAAGCAAATATAATAATAAAAAGCAAGATGGCCAAGTGCTTCTTGCTAGGCGGTTAGCGTTAGCCGGCTACATCAGTTTGTGTCTTCAGCGCTAAGTGCGTGAACTGCCAAGTGGTACCTACCGAAAAACCACGGTAAACGACGAGTCTCCGGCATGTAGCTTTATTTGGCCATTAGCCCAGAACGTGAACTGAAGAACCTTATGAATACTGTGCGGTTAACGTAAGAAAAATAAATCGCTTTAAAAATGATTCTGACAGGCGCGAAACGGTAGATCGTCGGAGGGCACTTTTCAAGATGGCGGTTCCGTCAACTTCAGCGACCCCCTTCCCCCACTACGACTCCGTGACCCATCGCTCAAATCAGTCACACAAATGTGATTGGTCAAATGACCTGTCACTCAAAGAGCCCGCTGCAGTCTCATTGGCTAGGAACGCATCCGTTTAAGGGTGGAGCTTAAAATGTGTTCCTTTTAGCCAGAGCGCCGGAAAACAGTGTGCAGAGCTATGGCATAAATACAGTTCGTAGAATAAGTGGAGAAAGTGTTCCCGGTGACGGGAAAATATCCATGTTAAAACGTTGATTTAACTATTAAAGAAATGTGAAGCGGCATTTCAAAGGGAACTGAATTAAAATATTAACTCCACCCATGCATTCTCGCAGTGACACAAATCGAACACACAAACAGGTCACGTCCGGTTCTTGCCTTTAATTTTATTTAATTTTTTTACTTTAAGAAACGCCCAGGTAAACGACTTGCAGGAGAAGCATGGTGACAAGATTCAAGATTTGTATTCGTCACAAGCAATCATATAAGTACGGCGCAGTGATTGTTGTGTGTATGTATATTTATAACAAGAAACAAAATCCATCCATTTTCATGGCGCTAGCAAAACATTATATGCATGTCGGTGTGTGTGTGTGTGTGTGTGTGTGTGTGTGTGTACAGTAATGCAACACAGCATGCATGTAGTTATAAATGGGAATACTAAAGTGTGCGATGATGCAATAAAGATGCGCAATAATGCAGATGAGATTGTACATAACGGATAACTTGATCTTATTTTGATGAATGAGCTGGTATTGTGCTGGAATTTATTGAATTAGTACAGCCTTGCAATTTTTTATCTTGCAACACAAGAGCAAAATTATTTTTTTTAATTATAATAACATTTTTAAGTATAATTAGAAAATTCTTCACGCCTGTTTACTCGATTTTGCAGGTTGTAATGGTTTCTATCTGTTTCTTTTAACTAAACTTATCCCGTGCATAGTATCGCTTTTTTTGTATATATTTTGTATGTTTGGATTTGTTTCTGCTTTTATTTGGCTGTTCTTGTTAATTTTTTAAATGCAAATCATCTGGTCAGCAATGTTCAGTCCTCTCATTTTAGAGACAGGTATACATGTGTCACTGTGTGTGTGTACAGATAAACCGTGGTGTACAGGTAAACTTGAAGAGTCTAGATTTTGGGCAAATAAAAAATTTCCTGAGAACATTAAAAATAATGAAATGGTAATGAAGAGAATCATTTGTTTTTGTCAAACGTACACAACACACACATGCAGAGGGTGAGGACAACCCCAAACATGCAGGAGTGACGATCGAAATTCTGCCTCTGCCCCATCACCGGCCATCCTTCCTCCAGGGGCAGTGGGCAGCCCTCATTTTCGTCAATTTGACCAATTCCAGGTGGTCCTGTCGTGGTCAGGGACAGGACAGGAAAGTGTTCTGCACTATCGGGAGATAACCCACAGCCCCAGGCGGGAATGGAACCCAGGACCTTCTTACTCTGAGGCAGCAGTGTTAACCACTGAGCCACCGTGCTGCCAAAAGAAAGATAATCAGCCAAGATCAGTTATTAATGAATTTATAATAATAATAATAAACTTTTATTTATAAAGCACATTTACATACAAACGTAACTCTGAGTGAATTGGATGATGTTTGTGACAGTGCAATTACTTGCTGTTGCCAGTAGGGGGCGCTATGACTGTAAGTCAATATGGGTGTGTAGATGTGTTCAGGGCGGGTCACTGATGAAGCAAGAGAAATTTTGTGCAGATTGGACAAAGTATGCTGGAGTTATAACAACTTCCTGTTTGATGGCGAATCACCGAAATTGGCGGCGGCGTCACAGCAACCAGGAATAACGTAGGGAAAAGCTTTTGATAACTTTTCATCTCCATAAAAATAAAAATAAAATCCCTAGGACTAGTTCGTTCAAATACGAAGTGTGGAAATGGCGAGAAATCGGTCATGTGATTCAAGATGGCCGACTTCCTGTTGGTGGTAGGGTATTGGTCCAGGAGACTTTTTGGTGCGTCTTGACATGTTGTACATGTGTAGCGAATTTGGTTTGTCTATGTCAATCTGGGGCGAGGGGCGCCATATTTTAGGGGGCGCTAGGGGGCGCTAGAGAGCCATTTTGCCCCGGCCATTAATGCAAACCATAAAATATCAAATTTTTCGCCAGGTCTGGCTTGTGTGCAAAATTTGGT
>OMKR01102748.1:10557-23482 GCA_900302355.1 Cyttopsis rosea | reverse complement strand
TATAATTCCTCTCTTTGTCTGTGGAGCCATTATCCCACTATCTCCTTATCTCGCTGTCTTTCAGAATGTAAGAAAGCATTCATCAAACAAAAAACCTTCTTGAATGATGAAAGGCCACTTCTAAAAGGTCCCTGCGATTATTCCTCTATTTGACGCTTCAGTTCCTGGAATTCAAGAATACCAGCTTGGTGACAAAAAGAATTTAACATGCATATGCTGCATATATATATATATATATATACTGGATATACCTTCAATGAGCCACCCCATCATTTTGTGGACAGGTGTATGTACAGATTAAGGTATAATTGATTAATTGGTTTTCAGATAGATCAGCTGGTCTTTGTTGAAATATTGGGGATCTGCCCGTCATCCCACTCCGATACGAAAGAGGTTTTGCTCGCATCTGCTTCCTCCTTTCCGACTCTAGTGCAGGTCTAACCCTCTAGCTAGAGGCAGAAGTGTCATCTCTTATTTCGGCTTCCCCGCTGGAGCCGCTACATTAGGGTCAAGCATTAGCGTCAACTCTTCTCCGGCGGTCTCCTGCCCTCCGAGAGAAATTCCATTTTGCGGGTGACCGACATTGTGACGACATTGAAAGTGACAAGGTGTAACTTCTTTAAAAGTTTTAAATTCTTTGAACAATCCGTCGCAGTTATATATCCAGCTCCGGTTCTGGTTCTTGTTCTTTGTCTGATTTGTTACCGGTGAAGGAAAAACCCCAGCATTCGGAAGAAATTCCTCTTTTTTTTTGCTTCAGTTTCTGAGGTTAGCTGCAGTCCAACGAAATCTACTGCGTTGAGTTTTTATTCAAGGACAGCTACATATTATTTGGATTTGGGGGTGTAAATTTATGACATGAAAATCATCGCATTCCCAAGATATTTGAATGTAGACACACAAAAAATTGACGACAACAATTACTACTTGGCTTTTGAAAACCCTTATCCTCGAACCCAATTAAAAATAAACACACACACACACACACACACACACACACACACACACACACACACACACACACAGAAACACACAAAGTCATGCACAAACACAGCTGCAGTGTTAGTACTGTCTGGGGTGTGCATTCTTATTGGTAGCAAACTGTAAAACTAGACAAACAGTTCCAAGGATGATTACAGTCACTACTCGTTTCACTACTAGTTTTGCATACCTTATACCTCATATACTCCTCCCTTCATGGCCAAATTTTCAGCCTACATCCCAAATCCCAAGTAACACGACCAGCATGTGCATTGCTCTCCAGTTTCTCCCGATCTCCTCCCCCAGCGCCAGAATCCATTGTGAAAACCGCGCCATTGATACTTCATCGCCGGGTATCGCTGGGTGATGGAGCTACGGATGTTTATTCTCTCATCACTGGAGCTCCCTGCTCTCTCTCTCTCCTCCACATTAACTTTAATTACTCGACACAGCGTTGGTAACAGGTCTTAATTACGATGCGGTGGAGAGACCTCTGCGTCCATCATTTGTCCCGATGAATTAAATTTCCAAGTGTTCAATTTCAAGCGATCCTGTTGCCTGGCAATCACAGTGAATTTAACCTGAGCTTATATTTAGTCTTTAGTTGGGGAATTAAGGTCATACTGGAAATGTCTTTTTATTTTATCATTCTTTCCTTCTTCATTAGGATTTTTTTTTTAATGTTTTACATAAAGCTACATTACAAGAAGTTTTGTGTGCCACAAAAAAGTGAAGGGCCGTATTAAAATGTTGGTTCCCATAATTTCTAACTTTTCATAGCATAACCTCGCTCAACTCTTTGCTATTGAAAAACATACCCCATACCCCTCACATCCGTTAAGTCTAAAACAAAGCTTAGATGGAGAGCCAATATGATGTTATGGACCTTTATGGATCAACTCAGTAGTTTGAGACTGCAGAAGAAGTTACATCCATTCATAAATGTAGAGCGCAAATATTCACATTTCTATGGAAAGTCTTGCGCATAGGAAGGCGGCTCCGTTTTTAATCAAATCTCTCAAATCAAACCATCTTAAGTGCTCTTGTGTGTACTGTAGCTCTGGAAGCCCTGATCAATCTTATGCCTTTAAGATTCTTTTCTGACTAAGGTGACATTAGAATCCCACTTTCAATTAATATTTTGGAGATGGATAAAAATGAAAAAGTTAAACCACTCGAGCTTACCACCCTCTTCGTTTGAGTGAGATTGAATTAGTTCCAAAACACCGTGTTAACTTAAAGCCTCTGCCCAGCCTTATAGCAAGAATCTGTTATTCAATAAGTGCAGAATTCTCAGGTCGACTCAAGCAATATACTGTATATGTTTGTTTGGAATAATTTTTATTTTTAAATTTATTTTTCAATATTTTATTTTGCAGGTTTTCACAAGCAATGAGACAGCTCAACAGTAACAATCATGTCAATAAATACATGAGCAAATAAATAAATATTAAAAGAAATATTGAAAATATAATGAAATCATATTAAAGGCTACCAGTTGTACAAAGTGCTAAATAGTGCTATGCATTGGATCTAAAACAAGAGCCTTGAGAGCTTAGCTGGGTGAGTTACTCATCCTCCCCCGGCCTCATCGAAATGGGTCCCAGATAGCCGAGAATGTTTTAATTGAGTCAGTCCTCCAGAACCTGAGTTTTTTCATCTATATGACTGAAATCATGTCAGCCATCCATCTCTGGGAGGAAGGGTGAGAGGGTGATTTCCATTCCCTCAAAATGAGCCTTTTGGTGACAGTCATCCCCAGCATCAAAGACTGTTGCATGGCTGTAGGGGAGCGCAGAGCGGTTTTGCGAGCAGCCAAAAACGAGTCCAGCTTCCAGTTGGAGGGGATCTTTTATAGGCCTTTGCGGTCCAGTGAAATATTTTGGGCCAGAATCCAGTTAGTGAAGGGCAGAACTGGAAGGTGTGAGACAATGTGCCCTCTGACACTGACACCTATCACACAGTGGCGAGACAGAGGGATAAATCTATGCAACCTGAGTTTAGAAACCTGAAGACGTGGACAACTTTGAACTGGATCAGCTGGTGTCTGCAGGCCTGTATAGATGGACTCTTGTCCCATATGCAACCTCGGATAGTTCAATTTCCTCTTCCCAAGCCTCCCTAATTTTCACAGTGGAGGCTATAGTACAACCATCGAACAAACATACAAACTTACAAACAAGATGCCTGGAGTCAGGAGGGTTCTTTAAGATGTCAGACAAATTATGCTTCCCTGGGATGTTACGAATATTGGATTGGACGGGTTAGGGTTTGTAATTAATTTTAAGATTTTTCCAGTAAAGACAAGTTAAAACTGGAGGTAACGGCATCATCAACATACCGCACAACAGAACTGTGAGATCGCCCACCGCTGCGTCCAAAACCTCTTTAAAGTTATTGCTACAGCTCCCCCTCCAGGTGTTTTAGTCATTCGGTGTCCCAATTCAAAAGGAGACAAGGGCAAATATTTAAACCAGCCACCAAAACAGACACAGTGTAGGACACACCAGAGTTTCCTACTAAATGTTTTTTAGAGAACATCACTGGACCACTCAAAATTTGCAAATTATGCTGCCGTTCGAAAGTGGAGGTGCCCCATTCAGAAATGCAAGCCTGTTACCATTTGTTCAGAGTAGATTACAACGGTGCAATTACTAAGGTTGCACTGGCTATGTATAACATGTAATTGCTGGCAGGGCAAACAGGGTTGGGATTTAATGAGGCTCAAGCAGCTCAGCTCTCTTAATTCCACATTGTTTATTTCCTATCGCTCATTTCCTCAAAGGAGCAACATGCAGTCGTACAGTAGTAGCAATGACAATGAGTTTTGAGATGCACCCACTGTCTTCCCAACAAGTGGAACCTAAAGCGGTCAGGCCGCTGGCTGGAATTTCCCACTTTCAAAACCAGTGATTCTCTACCCTTTGTTCACATCAAGGACCCTCAATTTGATATATACGAGTCCACTAATCTCTAATCTGAGAAGATTTATATTGTTAGATATGACTTAGTCCAAACCGGGCTATACTATAGTTAGGGCGATAACAGTGAAATGATCAATAATCAAAACAGTGATTATTGTACATTCTCAATTGTATTATCATCTTGTAAATGAAATAACGGTGAAGATGAACCTGGAACCTATTGAAGTGACCCATTGGGTCCCCGGACCCCATGTTGAGAACTGCTGTTCTAAACTATGCAGTCAAAAGTCACGCGGTATCTAAACTCCTCCCAAAGCTTCTGGGATCTCTGATTCCTCTGTGGATTATTTTTATTTTTTGTCACTTTGTTACATGTACTAGTCACTCAAATGATAGGTGCTATTTTTTGGTTATATCACTATTTTATTCTACTTTTATTCTTGCATTTCATTGCTTACATGGCAACCTCCAATATTCACTCTGTATTGACGCTACAGTATTTAATGATCGCAGGAGGTAGAGTGACAGGGAGGTGTTGCGGGGTCAGGGGAACATTTGATTTATTTTGAATTTGAAGGACATGCCGTGCTACTTCAGACAGGATTGTGAGTGTTATTAGAGAAGGGCTTTTATGCCCACACCCAACAGTCCCTCATCTAACTACCTAGTTAAATGGGCAAGTGAATAGGGAATTTACCTCCTTCGATCAATAAGGTATCACCCCATTGTCACAGTAATAGCTCTGACTAAAAGCCAATAATCCTATTGGATTGGATTGATTTGGGTTAGGGTTGTAAGGAAATTTTTATGGAATCTAATGGAATAGTTTTTACATTGTCTATCGTACTGTAGAAAGTTCTTTGCACATTTTTTTGCACTATTGCTTTATCAGTTATAAATCATACCCTTGAAAAACTGAGATTAGCACAGGCATTATGCATTGTTTATCATCTAAACGAATGTGAAGGTAGCAAAATGATTGATGGGCCAAAGACATGCAGGACCTTGAAGGAGTTCCTTTAACTTTGGTGTTCATCATGTTTCTCTTTGCAACTCTACAAGGAAACATGACAACAGTACAGATTGAATGTCTATGTGATCCATTCACTGCAGCCAGAGCATCTATCTCTGTGTTTTCCAGTTCCCTGGAGTTTTGAAGGGAAGACAGAAAAACAGATGTGAGAAATAGGATTCCGCTTAAGATTGATTCACCACAACACGAGAGCCCACTTGAGACTCAGAGCAGAGCTACAGTAGCATGCCAATATCATCTAAGTATGTGGAAATGGGGCGTTAAAAGCTTGCTTTTCCAGTGGGTGGGTGGCCATGGTATCATCTGCCCTCTGCATCACAGATAGGGAATTTGAGACTGTCCATACATTTTTCGTCCACCCATCCATTAAGTCTCCGTGGCTACATCTACACTGCTAATGGATCTACATTAATGCATTAGCCACCAATAAAAGAAGATGCAGTTCCTCCTTGAGGACAATGAACACATTATGCAGTCATCTCATAATATGATATGAACCAATACCATTTGCCTGAGTGGAGCCTTGATGCAGAGCTTCTAAGTGCTGAGCAACAGATTGGTAAGCAGGAGATTCTCAGTCTCTATTATGTTCCTGTGTACACAGGAACATAATAGAGACTGAGAATCTGCTGTTTAGAAGACCAAAATGTTAAACCAGGAAATGTAAGTGTCATTGCATGGTACTTTCTCAGCAGTTTCAAACACAACAAAACTCAAAGATGCGGTTTAGCTATCAAAAGCATCTGCTAAATCTATAAATGCAAGCCATTCCAGAAAAGAATGCTCTCAGGTTTCAGCAGAGTCAGCTGAATGGAGACTCGGAATAAGTCACGGAGAGAGAATGGATCCCTGGCCACAAGCCCGGTGCCCCCTGGTCTTTAAGGTTTCAGTGTGAACCCTTGTTATACAGTATTCTACCATACCAGTAAAAACATAATCTGTCATTGCAAAACATGTTTTCAAAGCTTTAGGCTTTGGTTTAGCTTTTTAGAGCAGCAGTTACAAAATTCAGCAATGAATATGCTACCATCAAGACTAATACTTGAATGTGAGCAGCTGTCAAGATATGTGGGAAGCATCAAGAGTTTGCTGCTCTTTTTCTCACTGTTGAACCTTATAGAGGTGTAGTGGGCGCAATTCAACAAAATATTAGTGAGAGGTTTCCAGCGGGTATGCAGCCTACAGTACGCCACACGTTGCTCTGATTGGTTGTAGGTTTATCCGATTGCGTCCCGAGACATTTTGGTCTGCACCCGTTGATAACGCCCTTGGAAATCGAAAATGAACGTAGAGATTCCAGACCAATACGCATTTGCGAATTGGTCTGGCGATGCCAGACTAGCCACTTACTTACTTCTCATGTTTCAGTGTTAAAAACGTTCGATTATATTCTGGATCTGATCTGAACTGGATTCAATTTTTTGTGTAAATTCTTTGTTCAAAGATGCAAATAATTGCTATTTAACAGATGACGTGAAAATGTGTTTTTTGGGGAAGGATTCTCCCACTATTGTCACCTTCTGACTGGATTGGATGTGTGAAAAACAATTGAAACAGTGGAAAACAAACAAGCAAAGGTGATTCATTTTCTGCATTTCATGAAAAACCTGCAGCTGTGTTTGCCAGTTTGATTTTGTGTGTGTGTGTGTGTGTGTGTGTGTGTGTGTGTGTGTGTGTGTGTGTGTGTGTGTGTGTGTGTGTGCGTGTGTGTAATAGTAGGCTTAAGGTATCTACCACCAAGGTAAGACATGGTATGAATAAAGCTGTTAATGCAGTCAAATAATAAACTAATAAATAACTAATAAAAGTACAGTAAAAATGTGATTTACTTACTGTGAAGTACAGTAATAAAAATAATAATAAATAAATAATAAATAGTAACAATAAAGTCGAAACATTTTCAATGATGATTACTCTGGGGGTTGATAGTAAAAGAGAAATAGGTGGTATAATGCATATAACTGTGCCTGACGATACCAAATTGATGAAATGTTTGCTTGTATAGAGGAGGCCCAGGAACTTGGATTAAATTAATTCTTAAGTATTGATTTGTCAACCATTTTAGAACACACAGTTGGCAAATTAAGTGGAATAAAGTGGAAGCACTATATGAAGTTGCAATGCAATGCAAAGATGGTGTCCTCAGACAATGATTTCTAACACCATGTGCACATTCATCTCAACATGGAGACATCATTGATCTGACACCACCGATATCGACTAGTTTCCATAGTCAAAAAATGTGTCAGTTCTCCTCGCCTCTTTCAAAATTCCTCCATCATTTCTACAGATTCTTGCATTGAAAGCCAAGGTTGGTCAGAGCGGCGTGATCGTCAGTCTCTAGTCCCTTTAGTTGATCGGGAGCGGTCACGCTCAGCTGCTCATCAAGAGAGACAGGCATCTCATGACCTGTCATGTGTCATGATGCATGATGGGAAACACGACAGCTCACGCTACAGTATGAAGAACCATGCAAAGGCACCTAGAAGAACTGCATTCAACAGGGTCACCTACACACAGTCCATAAGGGAACATTGTTTCATCCAGTCCATCATCGTCAGCCATGGTAGAGTGATGCAGCCGGACACACAGGCTGTCAGATTGGAGGTTGCTGTTATTGTTTTAATGGTTGACCTTTACTTCAGTGAGGCGGCTGAACCTTGACAGAGTTATGTGATGATGTACAGATACTTTTAAAGGGAGAAGGATTTGATAGATCGGTAGGAGGGAGTTGGGTGGCCAGAGGGAACGGGAGGTTGAGCATGAAGGAGAGAGAGAATGTTGTCAAATTTTCTAACCACCAACTGCTAAGAAGCAACATTTGCATCTCTCCATTTAATATGAGATGCAAGTACTTCATCATATAATATAGTTCAGATATCAAAAAAAAGAGAAAGGCTGTGAAAATTCCAATACTTGGAAAATTTATGTTTTTCAGACGTAGGATGATCATGCTACTGGTTGCTTCCATAATTTGAATAGGTCTCATTTATGAATTGGTTCTCTTCTTGCATAGATGTTTGAAAAATTGCATCACACAAATAACCAACTCTGGACCCAGAGATGCTTCAGGTTAATTTGTGCAATTTGTTTGCAAATTGTGGACAGAAAATGTTATTACACCCAAAAAAAAGGTCGCCTAGCACAACACGTCTACAAGTACTCAGAAGTTCCTCCCAGTTTCATTCCTTGCACGGCAAAGGCAGAACAAGCTACCTCTTTCTGGTTAGAAGTCAAGTCAACTTTATTGATATAGCCCTTAATCACAGCAGCCTCAAAGGGCTTCACATTTCACAAAAAATCACCAGCAGCATCTTAACCCCTAACCCGAGCAAGGAAAAACCGCCAGAAAACCGCCTGGGGATGCTCGCTACCTATCATGAGACTGAAGACGTCTTCAGTTTCCACCGGAACCCGACCGGCACTGAAATTTTGTTATCGAAGGCGTTGCTGATGACAATTGTGATGTACAGTCGTAATCAGCCTCTTTGAATACTGACAAAAGCACTTATTGTAAGTCTCTTCGGACAAATGCATCTGCTAAATAACGTAATGAAATCGCAATGTGCACAACAATACTCAGCGTTACACATTGTTCCATGCCTATCCTAATTAAAAAGCATGGCACTGTTCCTTTGTTATTGCCAGTGCACCAACACCAACCTCAGAACAACAACAATACATTGTGTTATACATTGTGGGATATACTGTACATTGTTGCAAGCCTATTCACATTAAAGATTAGGAAAACACAGTTCTCTAGTCACTCCCACTAGGCACACCTTGGGGGTTTGCTGCATTCACCTTTGTTGAACTGTGTTTCCATGAAAGGAATTCCCCCTGTTAATATTCCAGGCATCCCAAAGGGTAGGAAGCATTGTTTAACTGAGGGATGTAAATAGGTTGTAAATAACAATGTGCGGATGAATACACTGCAATGCTGCAACATCTTGCAGTCATTTGAATTAACGCTTCAAAGAGACGTGCTGCACCTAGGGGTGGCATCGTGCCGCAGTCAGTCACGCTGTAGCCTGGTCCAGGCTGTGGGGAGTTTTGATGTTGTTCCCATGTTTTGTGTGGTTTTATTCCTACCTTTTATTCCTACCTCCACAGCCATGAAGGTTAGGCTAATCGGAGACTCTAAATTGCACATCGGTGTGAATGAGTGTGACCTTGCATTACTGGCAACCATTCAGGGTGTGTCCCTGGGATAGGCCTCTGTGCCCAAAGTAAATAAAATGAATGATTGGATGGCTGCACCAAGAACAACATATTCTGTACTTCAACATATAAACATACCGATTTATTACTTATTTATTATATATTACTCACTAAGGTATTTCTGGAATTGAAAATGAACTATTAATAACTCATTAATTATTTAACTAGCCAAATAACTAATTAACTAGCCAAATAGAAGAGTTTGCCACTCCAAATTGTACATGTCATGTATGGTGGTATGGTAATATGACTATCAAGGTGAAAATAAAAATAAAAGAAAGAATTACACTATTTATGTCCATCATTTCCAGCATAGCAACTATAAATGAAAGCTCTCTGAAATATCATATTAGCCACTTACGTTAATCCACTCACTCCAAAGAAGGAAACGGTGAGTGGTAGTGAGTATTCAATTGGATTGTCTGAATATAATTCATTTACAGCAGAGAGATTTTGCCAAAGATTATTACATTTCACAATAACCATGGATATCTGTCCTTATGATACTGTAGGAGGGGGAAAGATAGACAGAGGCTGACTGAGTCATACTCAACGAAATAACAACCTAGACAGACAATCTTCATATTCAACCCTCCAGGCTCCAAACCCTCAGCGTCTGTGCTGTAATTTTCCTGTTGGCTGGCAATAATTGTTCAAACTGACAAGGAGACGGGTGGACTTTTGAATGCGTTCAGGAATCCAAAAGTTGAGGCGATATCCAAACTTCTGTATCGGCCAAATCGCAGGCTGAAGGATTGGTTGAAGGAAAACAATAACAGGGTGTAAAAGGGTTAAAATGCCTCAAATTCGGTTTCACAAAAAATGCTAATGCTCCGGCTTATGGGCGTAAGGAAAACATTCAAAATGATATGGAGAAGAAGTGAGCGAAGTAGCGACAGGTAGAATCTAGGGCTAAGACCTGTCTGCCAAACAGCATTATGAAGAAATTGTGTGTGATGTGAGAAGATGTGAGAGGAAGATGAAGGGCACGGCAGGGTCAGAGGGATAGAAATCCTCTTTGATCCCCCCTATCTCCTGCACAGATCCACCGCAGCATTGGAGGAAACGCGGAACCCACACTGTTACAGAGGCTCGACCGCCGCAGACGCACCACCATAGACAATGAGAAGGAGAAAGTCTAGATGGAGGACGGATGGATGGATGGATGGACAGACGTAGAATCATCAGGACTGTAGTACCAGGATACTGAAGGGAGGAAATGTGCTAAAAAGAGACCAAAAAAACCAATATAGTAACTTGTGAGCCCAATATGGAAACTTGTGAGCCCAATATGGTTACTTGTGAGCCCAATATGGTTACTTGTGAGCCCAATATAGTAACTTGTGAGTCCAATATGGTAACTTGGGAGCCCAAAATGGTAACTTGTGAGCTCAAAATGGTAACTTGTGAGCCCAAACTGGTAACATATGAGCCCAATATGGTAACTTGTGAGCCCAAAATGGTAACTTGTGAGCCCAATATAGTAACTTGTGAGTCCAATATGGTAACTTGTGAGCCCAATATAGTAACTTGTGAGTCCAATATGGTAACTTGGGAGCCCAAAATGGTAACTTGTCAGCCCAATATGGTAACTTGTGAGCCCAATATGGTCAAGAGGCGGGTACACTAAAGAAAAGTACAAAAGAAATTAGGAAAGAAAGAAAGGAAGGAAGGAAGCCGTTTCTGCAGTATAACACAGCAGAGGAGCGACAGTGGGGTAGCCGGCTGGTTGACCTCTGCAGTTTTAGTGCAGCATGGCTGGCTGAACACACAAAATCCTGCTGCTAAACCAATCCAGGGAGCCACTGATGGAGGAAGAGCTGGAGTCAGGCAGCGCTCTCTTGGTCGGTGTGAACCGGGCCTTTCTCACATTAATCATGGTCAGAAGGAATAGTGTGTAGACCTGAACACCCCCCTCACCGCCCCCCATACTCTATTGCAGTGTATAGATGATGGAACACCGAGGACCACTGGGGGATTCTGGGAGAACACCATAGATTACTAAGGGAGCTCTGCCATGGGATCAGGGACCAAATTTGTTTTAGACAAAATATATGTTGAACTTGTTCACACCTCGGCTCATGTTCACTGTGTTTGTACTTTGCTCTGAAATAAATTGCAAAACACATTTACAAAAACCATATAGGACTAAGGCAGCTGAGGGTCTCGTTGCGTCACTCCTGTATGGATCAATAACTGCTTTATTCTGTCTATAATTGTAGTGCAAGGAGAATAAGAGGATTTAGCTGAGCATTGATATGCTCATTTGTATTGATTTGAAAAGTTAGCCCAAGGACGTTGTGTTTCTGTAAATCTATTGTCACGCATTCGAACACTGGTGATTCACATCTATCATTCATTCTATCTATAACATTGCATCCATCTATCTATTCATCCATCCAACTATCCATCGATGCATAATAACACATATGCATTCAAAACACTCCCATACAGTACTCAATTCTTCATCAAGTTAGCTATTTAGTATTAGGCACAGTCTTCCAAGGAGGGTGGGGTGTGTGTCTGTGGGGGGTGGCAGTTTGAGTCCCTTCATAATTTGTCCGTTTCACTCCATTCCGTAAATCTAATGAGGTTTTAGAAGTTTTCAAGTTTTTTTTCTGAGCAGTCTGGTCCTTAGAACTTTGGGGCGACATCCCGGTGGCCCTAGAAATAAAGCTTTTATTCAGTGTTGTGCACCTTTTAGGCCAGTAGAGGCAGTAGAGGTTGCTAGTATATTGTGAGGGAGGTAACTTAGGGTATATTTAATTCAATATGTTATGATAATTATGATCATCATTTTAGATGGTAAGTTATGAAACATGAATAGTATTTTATTTGTCGTGGTTTCAAATTGTATTAGTTTCATTTGTGTTTTTTTTAGTGGGAAATTAATGAAAGAATGAAAGATTCATAGCCGCACATTCATAATATCCGAAACTAGCCTAACTACCGACCAAAGTGAAAACTACCGCAGTGTGCCGTGCCAAACCACCGGAGGAGCAGCATCTGCGGGCCTTCAGAGACGAGCATGCAGTTTATGAGTGTATGCAGTACGTGAACAATCGTTCGTCACAGCTCTCGGTACGGTAACTACCACCAAGATAAGTAGTATCGCCAACATTCGGTACCACTCCCATCGCGGTTCCTACAAGACACAAGGAGAAAACCACGAGTTGCAACGACAACTGAAAATAAAACTGCACCGAAAGGTTTGTCACTCAAACGGCATAGTTTCGATTGATTTACTTCATCTAGCAACACTAGAGTAATCTTGAAATTCTCGCAATAGGTAGTGACTGGGCAGTGTGTTCTGAGGTACAGAGACTTATTTAAAGAAGCCATTTAGATCGGTGAATAGAGAGCTTGGTTTGGAAGCGAGTGGGCAGGAGTGGGAGGTTCAATTTACTTGAAGCGGTACGTGCCAGCGTGTTGATTTCCCAAGAATGATTAGCTGCAAAAATGACTTGCCTGTATGTTAATGTGGTAGTCTTCTACCATCCCACTCCTCTTGTGGCAGCATAGCTTCTCCCCCTAGAGACGGGTCAGAGGGAAGAGGAAAAGACCAGTGTCACGGTGGGCTAATGCGGAGGAGGGAGGAGTGATGAGGGCATCGCCTTGTTAAATCCCCTTCTGTGACAGCCACTAGGAGGCTTCAACTCTGCATCGGTAGACACGGCGAGAGAGAGAGAGAGAGAGAGAGAGAGAGAGAGAGAGAGAGAGAGAGAGAGAGGGAGGGGGGGGGGGTGTGAGCGGGGGGGAGGGGGGG
>OMKR01102748.1:0-10537 GCA_900302355.1 Cyttopsis rosea | reverse complement strand
CTCTGCATCGGTAGACACGGCGAGAGAGAGAGAGAGAGAGAGAGAGAGAGAGAGAGAGAGAGAGAGGGATGGTGGGTGCATTTGTGCGACCGCTGGACAATGGAATCCTTCTGCACAATTTGACTGAATAAACACCATAACCGTCTGCAGCTATGACTCAGAGAAATCCAGACTCGGACGTGTCATTGTAATTTAAGGACACCATTTAAACCAAAATTGTGACTATTGGATATTACAGTACACATTTCAGTAGTCCTTGTTCCTCTTGAATCTCTCAGCCTGCAATACACCGCTAAAGTCTCTACCACCGAATAATAATATTACATTACATTTTGTAATGTAAATATGCCCGTAAAGAGCGGGTGGTGTGGTAAATGTGGCTTGAATTCAAACGAGACCAGTGAAGGCCTTGGTGTCTTTTCCGAGATGAATAAAGGCCCCTGCGCGGACATGGGTCCACTTCCAGGAAAACCCACACCGTCTTTTTTTCCCCCCGACGTGCATAACCAAAATATATTTCCTCTCACTCGGCCTCCTATCGTTCCGCTTGAGACCGCCGTCGCGCCACGGACCGAGCGCCGGCACAGATCAGAAAATAAATAATTCAGCAGGTTAGCCGCGCTTTCCGAGAGCGCAATTCCTCTGCTGTTTAGAGAGCTCTATCCGATAGCGGCGTGAGTCCGACAGTCGCCACCTGCTTAATGAATAACACCGGAGATAAAGCGCTCGGAAAAGCCGCTACGCTTGGAGCCGAGCCGAGTGATCCCTTCAATCTGAGGACGGTTCCATCACGGAATACAGAACAGACATTTACCGGGAGGAAGCCCGCAGTTCCGTCTACGTGCAGGTGCTCGGTGCGGGACCATGAAATGTGTGGTGTCGCTCTGTAAAAAGGGCTTTTTTTTATTTATTTTTTTTGACGTTTAGACAGAAAAAATAAAATAAAACGTTCCCTTCTGGACAGTTCATGCCTGAGGAGTTGGGTATTCTACATTAGTTTTTTTTAATTTGCCTCGCCAACGTGGTTTTACTCAATGGATTTTGTTCACGGATTACCTGAAGCAACGCTGTTCTTGCCATTTTGCTCCTCAAAAGCTATACAAATAAGACCGGCCAATAACCAGAGCGGTGATTATTGATCGCAAAGTAAATAACAGAGGTGCAGCATAAGCAGATGATTACATTGAATTACCTTGCAAGAGACTTTGATTTAGTAGTTCAATCTATTTAAATTTATCCAGCAATATTTCTAGAAAAACCCTTGTAAATACAGCGGGGGGGGCCCATCACATGTGAATCTTTCAACTACAGGAATCCTCTCAATGATCTTTTGACAGTTTGAGAGTCACACTTTATCAAGAAGAGAAATCTAAAGCAGAGGTTCTAAAGAACAAAGGCGCTGAACAGTGAAAACCTTCATTTGGCTTGGGTCGTCCTGCAGGTCCTGCCCCCGGCTGATGGATGGATGGAGAAGCGCAGCTCATAACTAATTATTTATCTTCTCTCCACAACTATTGTGTCTGCAGGCCCTGGAACTACACAGCCCCTTTTTGCTCTGCTGGAGCGGTAAAACCACTGGTAGAACCAAGAGAGACTTTCCTATGTCCATCACAGCGCTATTTACTCCATGTGTGCCATGTGTGAAATTGGATCGATTTTTTTTCATCATACATGGACTACAAATACAAAACACCTGATTTTGGTTCCTTGCTCAACATAGAAATAACTCTGTACTTCTCTCCCGCAGTGTTTCCATAACGCTGGCTCCACCAGATGTTGGAAAGCAGTTTAGTTCCTCTGATATTGCTGATAGTGTAATATCGGCCTTAAAATTTCCATCATCATTATCAATACTGCTGTAGACTTTTCTTTGACTTAGATATGGACACACACAGCTTAGAAGCTTATTGTGCCAATGAACACACTACAGCCCACGACGACAAAAATGTGGCCTCATGCATCACCGACCGCCTCCGAATGTGGTGCAGGTGATCGGATCCTCAATGCATCAAGTATTTTTTCAACACAGATTATCAACTCGCATATATTGGTCTACGGATCCCCTCTATCAGGATATCCCAACTCTTCAGAATACCTATTTTTTGTACTTGTGACATGGAGGCCTTGACTAGCAGACAGAAAACATGAGGCATTTAGCTGAAACAGAGGAAGGCCGGTGCCCTCTGGCACAGCGGGCTCCTCTGATCGCATATTCATGTGTTCAGGGTACCGGAGAAGCCAGAGCCGTTAAGACTCTGAGCCCAATGAGGTCAGGGAACAGGCATGAAGGGAAGAAGAAAGCGATGGCTCAGAGTCGGAATGAGTGAAGAGGAAAATAAGAAAAAATACTGGGAGGGGAGAAGCCCTCGCTCCCTCTCATCTTCCAATGAACCCGTCACTGGAGTCGCTGCTACAGGAGAAAAGAAAATGGTAGGGGTGTGGAGCTCCACAAAGACCAGGATCAAACGGATTCCCCATCTGATCCAAATGTTGCTTGAATGTTTCATAACTGTCGAGCGTCAAGGTAAGGCTTGAATAAGACACGGCTCAAGAGAGCACGGATCAGAGATGGACTGTCATCACCAGACAGGAACGCCACACAGGGCAGACTTACAGGATTCCAAACACATACACACACACACACACACCAAAACACACACCAAAACACAAACACTCACACACCAAAATCTGAGCTTCAAAGCTTTTTTTTAATGTCAGCTCATTATGACATTAATAAATCTGAGATAAGTATACGTGATCATGAGAAATGATTGCAGCAACAAATGCGGCAAATGTTATGGAAATTCGTGTTTATTTACCTTGTACTTATTTTTGGAAAGCAAACAATGCATGCTGTCATGCACAATATGTGAACACCTTTTTGCAGATGCACAGAAATACAAAAGTATCCATCTCTGTGAACTTGGGCATTGAGCATTTTATTTGATTATTGATGGTTGTTTGTTTAAAAAGATTGTACCTTAGTCAAAGACCCATCATTGTATGTACACAAACTCATGTACATATATACTTGCACATTGATAAGTAAAACACTGCACCTGAAAAATCCAATGACCATGGACTGGAACTGGACAAGCGGTTTTGAAAAGGAAGGAATGGAAGGAAAACATGGAATTAACAATTACAAACACAGAAGTCCCTTATTTGTGGTTTATAATGCAGATTATATTATTGAGTACTAACGTAGTGAGGATAGATAGATAGATAGATAATATAATAATGTCTGCCGGTGTCCACAATGTAATGAGAATTGTTTTGCAATGCAGGGTCAACACTTTCATCTCGAGGCGAGCGGCAGCCCTGACCAACAACCTGACAAATTAGGAAGAAGAAATGTGCCGAGTGATCTCTGCACTGGGGCAAAGCTCAGAGCCGTAAAAAGTCGGCCGGGCGTGTCTACCCTCTGACTGCGCCACTCACCTGGAGCCCCGCCAGAGCCCCTGGAGCCCCGCCAGAGAATCCTAAATCTTAAAGAGGCACAAGCTGATCTTGCCCGTGACATATTTGGAAAGGACGAGATGTAAAGAGCATGACAGACCTTTGGAGCTGTTCTGCAAAGACGATCAAACGTCGCTCTCGCGCGAGTCCTGCACTCAGCAAGGCCACAAAAGCCATGAAAAGGTCAAAAATATATTGTGGCGTTGGAGCCGGGACAGGAGCCAACGACAGGAGGAGACAGTGTTCGTATACTTTTTATACTGTTCGTATACTGTTTATTAAACAGAAACAAGACAGAAACGCTCTGGGGCGGAAACAATAATAAAGACAGATAATAATAATTATCGCCGGACGCTCTGCCCCGAGTGCGCTCACACACAGGCTGTCTGCTGCCGTCTCGCTCTCTGCCCTGGTCTTAAAGACAAACACACATTCAAGAAACTCTTTCCAGCTGCTGTTGAGCCACTCAGGTCAATTGGCCGCAGCTGGTACCGAAGCCGGGAAGGACCGGTCTACACCGACCTGATTCCTGCAGCCAATTTGTGGCTCAACCACGCCACAAGTAGTATGGTATGAAATTGACAAGTCAGGTGGGAAGACACATTTAGAGTTGTTTCATGGCAGAATATCAAGGTTTTGCCTTTGCGGTGGCTTCACTGGAGCTGGACCTGTTTCAATCACCGCGTGAGTGTCAGAACTACAATCACATACATGTCAGGAAATTATTAAATAAAAAGCTGCTTCTATGGCCACTTGGTTGTTTTCGCACCAATCTCTGCTTCACACCAAGCTGTTGATAAAATGGTGTTATATTCAATGGCACACATCACCCACATACCTTCAGGGGATTGAAAACAATTATTAAAAATGCCATAACATGATGATGATCAACTCTAATAAGGAGCAGGAGCTCAACAACAAATTGCCATATCCTTTTGGTAAGATCTTATTCTGGGATCATCATCATCATTTTTTTCACATATATGAAATAATACGTGGGTGAAATGAACATTGCAAAAAAAAAATTGTACTTTTACCCAAATGTTGCTTTTTTTGCCAATAAAACAGGACAGTGTGGTCATGCAAGTTCATGCTCTGACGAAGGTGGAGGCCCAGAGCAAGAGAGAAGTCCTAGATAAACGCAGAACTTATAACAATTTTTCTCGTGGCTTTCTGCGGCTACAGCAGTTCTCCGAAGCTCTCGGTGCAAATTTGTATTCCCAAAACCCCCCGACGAGCGCAGGATTACTGCCCAAATGGAGCCGAATGATTCCACCTCGCTATTAAAACCTAAAGAGGCCTCATCGTGTCGTTGACCCGTTCGGCTGCAATGTGTGTGTACGTTCTGTGGCATTTTATAAAAAAAATTGCATCTACTTTGGCAATGCTGACTCCGATAAATAGTGATTATTTCCCCCGTAGCATTCCACTTTTCAACATTTGCCAACGTGGAAGATTATTTTTGGGCAATCGAAGGGTGCTAAACTTGCCTCCCTTATCAACTATAGTCCTTTGATTGACTCATTGACAACATTATATTTGTGTTCATAATTACCCCATAGCTCTGTAGAGAACGTTCTCATTACTACTTACTTCTTGTATAAATCACTCTTCTCTGATTGATGGTATTTGGATATTCCATATCCATAAATATGTAATTTTAGTGAGTATATAATATGAATATTCCCTACTATTAGAAATAAAGCAGTAGTACCTCAATAGATTTCAAGCATTTCATTCGCAGTAAAGTTAAATAGGCTGCATGTGGTGTTTAAAATAAGTGTTAGATGATGTCTTGCAATGTCCCATGAATGTTAAACGCATGGATCTGGAGTTTTATCGTGTTTATTGTAAGAACCGCTATTGGTTGACGTCTCTAATCGAGAGCTCCTGATTGATCGGTTCTACGCCACTGAGGATGTGAATGCTATCAGGCACTGTAGTGGAATCAACGATTTCGAGTGTGCCAATAAACAGACTACACGCCCGCTACTCGGTTGTTTTTGTCGTCTTTGTGCACGCGTTTGAGTTGAACACCGTTACGTTCCAGCAGGTGATGCTTTGTTTGTTTGTTATTTAATTTGGGCTCCACCTGCGGCCATTAAAAAATCGACACGACAGTCCACGCGCTGTATGTTTGGACTCGATTTCATATTTGTGTAATGCAACGAAACAGAAGTCGGGCTATTTGAAATATCCACTCTGGGATCTCTCTTAATCACAAGCATATGCTTGAACTAATTAAAAAACCTTGTAGGCAGAGCTCCAGAACGTGAGATCTGGAGAGATTGTTTTGACTGCGGCTTGCATGGAAAGCTTGATGTTGTCGAAATTAACTTTTTTATTTACTTTATTTTTTATGCAAAAGATCCTTTCTATGAAGCGGCGCTAGGGATTTTCATTGAAGGCCATTTTTATTCTTAACGTGGCCGTGACATTCACCGAGGTCCAACAAAGACACCGAGTGCAAAGCCCCCGACTGAAGGGGCAGAAGCTTCTGCATCGAGTGTGAAACGTCCGTAGGAGGCAGTGGCAGAAATGTCCTCGCTCCAGGTGAAGGCATGAATATGGCAGAATATGGCAGCTCTTGAGGCTGGACATTTATTGATCCATTCAATGGGGAAATGATCCTCCTGCAACAAATCAGCTTTTAACATTCGTTCTTTTTTTTGGGGGGGGGGCGCAGTGTGATGTTTATCCAAACAGAATGCGAATGATTCACGCGCAAGTTTGCCCAAGGTGCCCAAGGCGATGTTTGTTTTTGTTCGGTGTGTTGGGGGGATTCGTGGGGGGAAAGCGAAGGAACACATAATGGCCGGTGCGCTCTCTCTCTTTACTCAACTTCGATTAACTCCCTTAAGTTTCTAGCCCACCGGTATAAACAAACCTAATAGTGTTTGATAAAGAAAAGCTGGTAATATGTGTTTATGTTTGCTGCCTGTGTTTGACTAGGCCCAAGGCAGAAAAGTAAAAAACCCTGAACTCGGTCTTCCATTCCAGCACACTTTATTTAACCGTTAAAATGCTTTTTTAAACTTTTTTTTTTACCTAAAAATTTTTTTAACCGACAATAAACCTTATTTCTCATCATTGGGAGTCAACCCGAGTGACTGGCATCAGAATCTTTTATCAGAAATCTCTAATCTAGATTTCAATGCCAATCACTCAGGTTGACGCCCAATTATAAAAAATAAAAAATGTTTAGGTAAAAAAAATAAAAGTTTTCTTTTATAAAGAGTGCAGCTGTCTAGTTTCTTAATCTATTAAGAGTCAACTTTTATGCATTTTGCCGCATAGCAGGACTGAGTTAAGCGGTTAAAGATAATGGATGACTGGTATATTTTTCTACATTAACAATTGTTGTTGCATTCACCTACAATATTTGGTTGTAGGTGATAATTTCCATCTTTTTGAAGCGCACACTCATCATTATCACTCAAAGGGGAATCTGATATTCGTAACACTTCTTCTTATAAATGTAAATAGTTAAATAGATGTTTATACATATCCAGTCTGTCTGGGGAATCTGATTACCATCTAGAACATTGACAATTTGTGGGTGGAAAAAGTTCTTAATGTGTCTTTGTGTGTGCATGTGTGCGTGAAAGCATGTGTTTTGTGGGAGGATAGGTGTGTGTGTGTGTGTGTGTGTGTGCATGTTACCAATGGTGCATCTAATGAAGTGCCAAATGAGATGAATCTATTCATTAGGGTATCTAAACGAGGCTAAATCTGCACGGCTGTTATTGAGTCGGCGCTCTATCAAGTGTCCTCAGAGGACTGGGGAACCTGACTGGGACTGGAGACAAACCAGCGCCCGGCAGCCAGACAACATCAGAACCTGGAACCCTACAGCTCCAGATGTTCTAGACCGCTGTGATTTCGCCGCCGGGTCTTCTGGGACTTTCTCAAAGCCGGCAGACAGCGGGGAAATGACAACGTGCACAAGAGACTTGGCAGGATGAGGAAACGCTAATCTGTGATTGTTTATCTGCCACTACAGGTGAACGAAACAAGCTTGATGGGAGTCACGATTTGGTTTTGCACGGGTCCATATCCTCTCCCAGCAGGGTGTAAAACAGAGACACGCACACACACGCACACACACGCACACACACGCACGCACGCACGCACACACACACACACTGGGTGGATGGATGGATGGATGGCCAGGTGGATGGAAGGATGGCCGGGTGGATCGATGGAAGGATGGGTGGGATGGATCGATGGAACGACGGGTGGATGGATCGATGGGTGGGTGGGTGGATGGAAGTATGGACGGATGGATGACAAACATACATATGCAACCGCATAACGCTGTTCGCAACCACTTTCACATTTCCACATTACATTGCCATGTTCATCCCATTGTATTTAGCAAAAAGCAATTCAAAATGTTTGTATGTTTATAATGTGTATGTAACCAGGCTGATCATGACATTTGAAGAATCGATTGCTGTACATTGTTGGAAAACATCTCTTAAAGGTGCAGTGTATAGAATTTAGCGGCTACTAGCAGTGAGGTTGCAGATTGCAACCAAGTGAATTCTCCTCCGTGTCTGTGGTCGTACAACATGGCGGTGTCCGTGGAGGAGAAGCTACGGTGGCCGCGAAACTCGCGAAGAACGTGAAAGTCTCTCTCTAGAGCCAGTGTTTGGTTTGTCCGTTCTGGGCTACTGTAGAAACATGGCGGTGCAACATGGCAGCCTCCATGGAAGGGGCTCCAGCCCCCATGGAGATATAAGTGGCTCATTCTAAGGTAACGAAAACACAACGATTCTTATTTTCATGGGATTATACACTAATTAATACATACTTATGAATATTATATTCCATATTCCATTCCATTTCTGCCAAGTCCGTTCTGCAAAATGCCACTAATTCTACACACTGCACCTTTAAGAGTCTTTATACCTTCTTCATGTTCACCTCACTTGCATGATATGCCATCTCCAGCTCCCTTGGAAAGTATTAGTGTCAAAATACTGCAGCAATAAACGTTTGATTTCACTGTTGTTCACAAAACTCCTCAGATTCCAAATTAGAGGCTTGGGGGAAAGATTTAAAACAGGGCTGTAGATATGTAATGCATAGATTCCTAAGCATAGACAGCATAGATACAAATGACATGACATGAAACGACAACATCCCTGATTCCTTTTAACAGAAGTAACAGAGAAGAGGACACAATATCAAGAGGTAGCACCATTATGGAGAACTAAACCACATGAGCCCAAAGCATTCCTTTTTATTTGTCGTTTGAGCCAATATCCTCTTTGTTACAATTGTACCGTCACGTTATTCAATTGAAGAAATGTGTTCTCCGACATGTATATTCCGCAGGCAAAGCGTCTCACTGCACTGGTAGAAGATTAATCAAGGTGGTTGATAGAAATGGTGATAAATGTCAATGGAAAAATGAATTTATATTGTGAGGGCTTTTGATGAAATAGGGAGTCATTTTATTCATTTTCTTAAACACAGTTGTGTTGGCGATACGGTTGAATAGACCGTTGACCGAGGAATGACCTTTGATGTAACGTATCTGAGTGAAGTATTGAATGTGGGTCTGTGAAGCCCTTTGAGACTCACTTGTGATTAATGGCCATATAAATAAAACTGACTTGACTTGACTTGCCAAGCACTGTTGCTGCAGACTCACAGTGGTCCACGAGGGTACTGCAAATAGAAGCCAAATCATTGGGAAAAAAAAGATTTTAAAACGATTGTATAACAAAAACATACTAAATTCATAGTATTGTGACCGTTAAAATAACTGTGCTCATAGAAAGCGTTTCCTGTGTTACTCACCAGTGCAGCCGGCTGTGGGTTGCAAACATTTTTGAAACGTTCAAGTGAGTAAGAGCAAGAAAAGGTCAGGACCCGCTGCACTAATCAACATGTGGAGCCCATATCTTTGGAGGCAGCAGGGCATCAAAGTACCCGTAGAGATTGAAAACATGCAAGACTACACGCAGGAAGCACCCGAGTCAGGGATTCGACCCCATCCCCTCTCAGCGTTATCGGCACCACTTCAGAGCCACCAATACTGCAAATATCAAATAAGGCCTTCCAGTGAAATCCATACAGGGAAAACAACATCCTAGTTAAGTAATGTCGTCCTGCCTCGTGTAGTGCCCCCCAGCCATGTGGGTTTAGATGTATTTTGTATGGATAGCCATATAGAAAAACTGGGATATTTCTCAACATGAGCCTTATTTCTTGATCATTGGGAGTCAAAGAACGTGGCCGCGATCGCTTGGGTTGACTCCCAACGATGGACAAAACAAGAAAAAAAATTCCCCTTTAAGCTGTGTGACCCTCTCCATATTCCGCGAATGAATGATTATGTAATAACACTGGTCGAAAAGCGAGGACTGGTGCTTGTGACGTGTCTGCACCCACATCACACTTTTATGTGTCTCCGGGACCATCCAAACCAATTAGTGTCACGGAGGCAAAGGAGAACCTTAGAAACACCTCTCTGTCTTCAGGGTTCTTTTCTCTCTACTGCTCATGATGCAATTAATTAGAGAGCCAGGCTTTAATTAGATGGCACACTGGCACTGATTAAAATAAGGCTTGTTCAGTGAACACACACACGCACACACGCGTGTGCGTCTGCGCAAAGACACAAGTTGCACACACATATGCAGGAAAATAAAAAATAAAAATGGTAAGCAAAGAACGCCCAGGGAATAAATAAACGTGGTCCGACAGGGAATAACTGAGCACAATATACACGGAGCCTCTTTGTGCGACAGGTCAGGAAGCACGACGGGCGGCGCGGCGGTCTTGATTGGCAGGTGCTGTTGGCACGATGAGAGGCAGGCGGACACGCAATCTCTGCTGAACAGCTCCCCGGTTTTAGCCGCCTGACCTCCAAACAGAGCAGAGCCCCGGGCTACGGCGAGCTAATCGAAAAAAAGAAAAAAAAGAAAAAAAGGAAATGCGGCAAAGCCCAGAGAAGACTTCTGTCGGCTACCGCTTTTTCCGAATTGTCTCAAATATAACAGGATTAAACTTTATCTCTCACTCGCAGTTATTTGATGTCGCTTGCCCCCAAAATTGAATTATG
>OMKR01102744.1:0-12572 GCA_900302355.1 Cyttopsis rosea | reverse complement strand
ATCGAAACCTATTGGGAAATGATGAAGCGTGATTGATCCAAGTTCGTGGATCGATAAATTTGGTCCAAGCACACACCGAATGAGGAGCAGGTGTAGCTATAGGATATATTTTATATATACTTCATATATTTTAGCGTCACTCCAAAATATAAGATGATGCTCTCTGCACATGTTGTTGCATATCATTGAATGAACGTTCCTGTCGTGCAACCATTGAAGATAGATATGATATGAATATGATATGGCCGGTATTAGAATTTGTCTGACAATCTGCAATCCTTACTCCAGACATATTGGCCAACAATAAACCCCCCTTCCACCTCCCCCCTCACAGAGCTGTTCACCACCGAGGCGTCCCACCTGAGGACGCTGGGGGTCCTGGACCAGGTCTTCTTCCAGAAGCTGTGGACCGTGCTGAGCTCCAACGAGCTGGCCTGCATCTTCCCCAACCTGCACCAGGTCTACGAGCTGCACGGTCAGTCCACCAGTGTCTATGTGCGCCCGCTAGGTTCCTTTGTATCGATTTGATTTTGATATGAAGGGTCACAATTTGATATCAATTCAATCCGATTTGGTTGAGACGGCCATTCCATGTTGATATATTGACAATTTATACATAATGAGAATTGCTGCCAACTTTTCAGTATACCATTTGATGTGCATTACAAAAATATTTTACACAACAAATTCACTCTTCAGTCTTCGCTTTCTCTACAGATATTAAATATTTTACTGAATTTGTGATTATGGTGGTATTTCATTGAAATGGAAAATGGCTGCATTTATTATATAGAAATTTCAATAAATTGGATTTAAATGTCTGATTGTCCAATTTATTTACAACCCTACATTATCTGTGCGCTCTTATTTTGAAAGTGAGTTGAACCTGGACTGAACCGCTCTCTGTATATGTTGCAGCGAGTCTGTGCGAGGTGATGAAGAAGCGAAGAGAAACGCCCATCGTTCAGGAGATCGGAGACGTCATGCTGGCCAGGGTGAGACCAACAACCTTCTTTTTAATTATATTTTCTGTGTCGCTTCATCTTAATTTTATTCCATTTCATTCTTTGTTAAAAATATTGTGACATGTACCGCTTGTTGTAACGAACCCTACCAAACTACTACTTCCACGGGCATTTTGAGATTTTGAATCACTGACTTTAAATTAGTTCCCAGTAAATTTTACAAACTCATCAGTTTCATCAACTGTTTAATTTTTAATGAATTATGATTTCCTGGTTTCAGTTTGAGGGGGCGGCGGGGGAGGAGTTCCAGGAGCAGGTCTCCCAGCTCTGCAGCCAACAGTCCCAGGCCCTGGAGTTGATTAAGAACAAGCAACGCAAAGATCCCCGCTTCGCCCAAATAATCCAGGTAACACATTAATTGCATGATATTTGTGAGATTAATCACAATGTTTAAATTCACGAAAAGCATTTCTTATATATAATATATGTATATTATATGTAATATAAGACCCCCACCTCGCCCACATCACACAGGTAACACAGTTTATAATTCATGTTTGCACAGTGGTTGTTTGTTTTGGGGTGTGCTCGACTGTATGAAATTTATTTATTCATAGTGGTGTTGTTGTTGTGTAGGAGTGCGAGTCCAGCCCTCATTGCAGGAGGCTGCAGCTCAGGGACCTGCTGGTGTCTGAGATGCAGAGACTCACCAAGTACCCCCTTCTGCTGGACAACATCATCAAACACACCGAGGGTGAGGAGACACAGTCCTGGAGGGACTGATTCTCTTTAGTTTCACTTTTGCAAAAACAAAAAAAACTCAACTTTGGATTTCTAATGTGAATGTGTAGGGGAGAATGTGTTTTTGTTTTTACATGTTAACAGAAAATAAGCATGAACATTTTAAGAGTTTTAGGTTGAATAAATAATTGTATCGTTCCTTTTATTTAACCTCTTTAACGCCGCAAACCCGCCGACGGGTTCACTGCGTAGTCTGTCTTTGACAAGCTCTTGCGAGATCAGTTTTTCAGCTACCAGTTAGCTTCCGGTATCGACAGAAACTAGACCAGCAGGCCTACCGATAGGTAACATAGCTCCAAAGTCGGCAATCTTTTTTTACAAAAGTAAATGGGCTTGACTATTTTCAAACGGGTCCCTTGACCTCTCACATCAAGATATCTAAATTAAATTGGGCTCATTAGAACCGCAAGAGCCTCTGCTTCACAACCATACCGCTAAACAGCTACACAGGCTAAGGTAGCTTCAGGGTCCTAGAGAGCGCCGGTTCTGCATGCAGTGAAAATGTGATGTTCGCCTTTTTTTCTTTTCCCTATTTCTGCCTGTTGTACCTAAACGGTCATGGAATTGTATACATTTATTATACATTGCATATATTTACATATATTGCTAGAAAGCTGAGACTGTTGTGGATCCAAAGAGCCCAATTGCATTTATGTGGGATGAAATATGGCCTCATAGTAACCATTTCAATCTGATGACAGCATTTTTTTTTTTTTACTTGACCTTGGTGTATAAAATGACCTATTGTGACCTCTAGGATAATCACAGCCTCATGAAACTCTAGACCCAGAATCTAGGCACCCGGACCATTCAGAAAATGTGGGATGTCCAGGTACAGTGAATATGAGTGGGTTTTTCTGAGCCATTTTCAAAAAAAATGCAATCGTCAAAATTGTCAAATTCACACAAATCTCCAATTTTCTAAAGTTATTGATGCTGCATCACAGCATTAAGATTTCTAAAGTGTTTTTCAAGGTCATGAGGTCTTCAGGTGGTCTTTTGGGGGGAATTGTGATCCCTTTTCCCCATTCCGGAGTAGAAAGTGTACCAAAGCTGTATTATTTATGTATATTTTATGGTATCAACCCACAACTTGGTGCAGCAACTAATCACACATAATTGAGCATGGGAATGGCCATCATTAGCCATGAGTATAATGTTTAACGCCCCTTTACACTCAAAATATAATAATTTTATCAGGCGCAATTAAAATTATGTTTATTACCTTTTAATTGATAGTAAAGATTGACATACAGTGTCAAGCTGCATCTCAAATGATTCCTTAGAGTCTCAGCTTTCTGAAGTTGTCAGGCACTTGTATGTGGCACCAACTGCTGACCGGCACCACCCCCCCACCTCACTTGGAACCCAAGAAATGCGCCTGGAGCTTAAGAGGTTAAAAAAAACCATAAATGAATTGCCTCAATTGCTCGATTTGATCCAAACTGGTATTGGGACAGACTGTAAGCAGAGAGAGTCACGGTTATTTTTAAACATGGCCGCTCTCCGTCCTCCCTGTAGCCTCTTCACCGGACCTCCTGTCACTCCAGCGGGCGCATGCCTGTTGCCGTGGAATACTGCAGGCCGTCAACGAGATAGTCAGGGAGACGGAACACCGGCAGCGGCTCAGCCAATACCAGCGCCGGCTCGACGCCGCGCCGCAGTTCAAGGTGGCCGCCAAACCTTTGTCTTTTTACACAGTTATTGTGATATTCTGCAAAGTTAAATATTGATTTTAATATTTCAGTGTTTTGGTGAACCCTAATATTTGCTGATCATCTCATATTTTGTGTTTGTTCGTTGCTTTCTTTTCTGTTGGGTAGAGTCTGGACCTGACAACCAAGAGGATGATCCACGAGGGCGCTCTGACCTGGAAGGTCAGCAAAGACAAGACGTTGGGTACGTCCTCAGCTCCATTGCTGTCTTCCCTTTCTTTTATTTTATTTTTTTTACTGTTTTTTACTCCTTGTTCCTCTACCATGTGGTCAAATTCAGCAAATACACTCGTCAGAATATCTGTACTGCTTGGGTTGCAAAATTTACGAGAATTAACATGATTCAATAGGCATTCGTGGGCATTAACAGGAATTTATGGGAATTTACAATTGTTTATGAGAATTGAGATGGATTTATGAGAATTAAGAGGCATTTCTGGAATGAATTAATTGGAATTGAAAGGAATTTATGGGAATAAACAGCATTTAGTGTTATTTTATGGGAATTAATGGGACTTGAATGGAAGTATAGGGTTTTTTGCACATGCCGTTTGCCACATGCAGCTATACTATAAGAAGACATAATGGCAAACTCTTCTAAGAGAAATTAATAAAAAATGTGTTTAGTTATGAGCTGAACTTAAATTAACTGCAAGTAATGGGAACCAATGGCAATTAACAGGATTTTATGGCAGTAAGTATAAGGAATTTATGGGACATAGATGGAAATTTGGGGTTGCTTGCACAGGCTGTATTTACCACCTGCAGCTATATTATAATACCTCTTTTCCACCACAATTACCGCGCATAATGCAGGTTTTTTTAAACGTGGGTAAACCCGCTAAAAATAGCCGCTTGATGCCGTTCCTATTGCCAGGAGTCGAGTCTGCCTTTCTGTTTTTTTTCCTGGTGTCACGTTCGACGTCATGAACCTACTGGAAAAGGGGCGTAGCTTGTCTGTCCGGGTGTTATGTCTCCGGTATGATTGGGGAAGAAAAACATTTATTTAAATCTTTTTTTTCTCTTTTTTCTCTTTTTTATTATTATTATTTTTAATATTTTAAATATTCTTTAATATGCACTTGGAGGAATCTCCATACGCACTCACAGGGAATGATGTTAGCCCACGGAGCACAGCTCACAGCCCCTCTGTCTGGGTGTCATTTCTCCGGTGTGATTGGGGGGGGAATATAAACATTTTTCTTTTAATATTTTTTTTTATTATAATATTTTCTTAATATTCTTTAATATGCACTTGGAGGAGGCTCTAGGCGCACGCACAGTGAATGACTACCTCACCACGGAGCGCATCCCACACTGGGTGGGCAGAGAGCTGAATGAATGAATGAGCCGAGTGTAGTCTGTCCATCTGACCTCGTCTGGCACACAGTGGGCGCAGAGCTGTGCCTTACAAGCTGTACAGAGCTGTGCATTACATTGTACGTTGTGTCCGGAACTTCAACGCGCGTCGGAAAGGGGCGAAAATAGTGCGTCGACCCGGGTGTCATGTTTCCACGACTACCGATCAGAGCCGGAGCCAATAAAAACCTGTGACTACTGCAGAGTCAATTGACCCGGGAATGAATGCTGATTGTACCCTTTCCCACTGAAGCCAAAAGCAGGATGTTAGCTGGTGTTACCGGTGTTTTTGTGCAGTGGGAAATGGGTAAAGGAGGCATAATGGCTCTTCTTACTCTTCTACTAGAAATTAAAAAAAATCTGTTTAGTGATGAGCTAAACGTAAATTAACTGGAATCAATGGGATTTAAATGGAATTGTAGAGGTTATTTCCACAAGCTGTATTCACTACATCAGAAGAGATAATTACAAACTCTTCTAATAGAAATTAATAAAAAATCTGTTGAAAAATCATGATGAGCTACAGTTCAATCAATGCAAACTGCAATCAATGGGAACTAATGGAAATTAGGAGGAATTTATAGGAATTAACTAGGAATTAATGGGATTTAAATGGAATTGCAGAGGTTATTCCCACAGGCTTTGTTCATCACATAAGAGGACATAATTGCAAACTCTTCTAATAGAAATTTTTAAAGTGAGCTTTAATAATGCTAAGCTCCAGTTGTCAGCAGAGTCTGCTTTTTAAAGGTTTTTTTTACCTCCTTGCCCTGCAGAGATCCAGGCCCTGCTGCTGTCCGATGCCCTGGTGCTGCTCCAGCGGGGTCCGGATGACCGGCTGCTCCTGCGCTGCCCGTCCCGCTGGCTGGGGGGAGGTGGGGGCGGTGGCGGAGACTCAAAGAACTCCCCCAGTCCGATGGTCCGTCTGGACTCCCTGCTGGTCCGCTCTGTCGCCACAGGTAACGGCCCAAACACACTTCCTAAACATGTCTGAATATCTGATCGGTTGAGCGAGGTAAAAACACCCTTAAATGCGAATTACCTTAAAGAGATTAAAGGAGAAAAATTTCCCCTAAATTCTAATGTATTAGTTCAGTGGTTCTCAATCTGAGGTGCCCCAGGCGCCAGAGATAACAGGTGGTGTTACTACTTGGACGATTTGAGGTGTATGTTATCTAATAGTCAAATATTGTTTTAAAGAAGTGTCAGTTCAAATATAAATTGAATCAAAATCCATCACTGTATGTTCAAATATATTAACAGGGATATTACCAGGTCCTTGAGGTGCTTGACATGCTTGAATTTCATCCTCAGAAATTTAAGTACCCTTTTGTGCTGAAGTGCTTGAAAAGTCATTGAAAAATCGCGATTATTGAAAACCTGTGATATCTCCCTGGTTTTGTTATTCAAATCGTAACATCATAAAACATTTCCACAATGGCTTTTGGAAACACTTTTAGTAGTAAATGACAATGAGATTAATAATAGTTGTATTAGATAGTCATTATCAATCTCAGATTTACTGCATTTTGAGGCCGAAACGTGTACAGGGTGTTTTTTGGTGTTATTGTCGAGCTAAACTTCCATAACAGCCGATCGATATTGGAATAATATACAGTATATAGATAATGATCAGAACTGAATGATCTCCTCCTGCAGACAATAAGGCACTGTACGTCATCAGCACCACTGAGCGGCAGATCTACGAGCTGGTGGCCGGAACTGCGTCTGAGAAGAACACGTAAGAACCCCGGGACGGTTTTCTGACTTTTATTTCCCATTTATTTCATTGAACTGGAACAAATCTAACCTTTTGTGATGATTTTGACTTGTTCATGTTTTCTTTTTCTTTTTCTTTTTTTAGTTGGAAAAACTTCCTCGAAAAGACCATCTCGTTGGCTGGCGGAGCATCGCCCTCGACCAATCACAGCGTCACACCTATTTCGTGAGTGTTTTCAGGAAATAACATTTTAATGCAGAATTTCACCTACATTAAGAACCTAGATTTTGAGGGGGGGGGGCACATTTTCAGTAATAATCATAGTCAGCAACGGGTGGAAAGTTTGGTTTCGGAACGTAAAATTCCTCTTCTGACTCAACCATGTGAATTTGCTAATTAGCATCAATCCACCTCTGGTCAGAAACATCCTTGTCTTTTCACTTCATTTGTACCTATTTTCTAATTGTGTGTTTGTATTTGTAGTTCCCCAAGTCTTCGCAACTCTTCTCCAGTCTCAGCGAGCAGCCATGTTTACCCCTCAGGTGAGACAATGCTTGTGCATCTCTTATCGCCATTATTATTGAAATGACACTGTCCGTTATTCCTCCATAACACCCAGGTGTCCATCGGCAGATCACTGAGTAGTGTGAAAAAGTAAAAATATGAACTAATTTATTTCCTCATTAACATAAAACATTTGCAATGCCCCCCCAAAAAGAAAGAAAGAAAGAAATGAAGATAGTTTCAATGTTTAAAATCTCCTTGACCGGCTTCAATCTCCTAGATGACTCTGTGATGGAGCGCTCGCTGTCCGCGGAGCCGGATTCCTCGGACCACGACAACGGGCTGACCCCCACCGCGCCTGTTGGCCAAACGGGGCCCTTCCTCTGCGGCGACGGCCATGCGGTGGGCGTGGCCGAGGCTGCTCTGCAAGACGGTGAGACGGAGGCCGCAATTGGTTGTTCTGCTGCTTAAATCGATCAGGATCGAAATGACTGAAATAACAAAATGGGCATCTGACATTTTTCCCCCCTTGAACTAAATCGTCCGAAATCAACTTTTTAAAATCCGTGTTCCAGACCATCAATGCCGTCGTCTGCTTTATAGGAGGTCTGGGCGATATTGACAAAATCAAATAGCTCTATATTTTTATATTTCTCTATACTTCAATATTGATAATTTGACAATATTTTAGGGATGACTATTGGTGCTTCCATAAGATATTTACACACATACATATTTTAGAAACAAACGATCATTAGTAATATTAGTAAGGATATTATGACAGGTAGAGGTAGGGTAGAGGGTGGTTGATTAGAACAGTCTATGGTGTTCAGAAAACTGCATCACCAACAACTACATTCAATCATGTTATGACGATATAAAATCTCAGACGATATTCAATTCAATTTTGTGTCATTGACACAATGTGCAGGCACATAGGCAAACGAAAATATCTAGTCTCACATGACGATATTATATTGATATAGGCCCAGCCATATGTCGTGTTATCATTAATGGGTCACTATCTAGTCATCTTACAGCAAAGGTGAGTTTATAGTTTATGTGTAAAAAATGCACCTTATTCCCTCTAGTTAGGGTTGCCAATCACTTTTATACGCCTGAACCACCATGTGACACTTAATTATGGCTACTTGAAAATAGTTCTTTAGAGGCCTTATGCAGCCAATTGTTGACAAATTATTGTTTATGAAAATGTACTTGGCTGATTCTCATTCTGGAATTGGAGAACCTGCAATTCGAAAAACCATTACGTAGTACATTTGAATTGATTGCTGTTTTTCATGGATTGTTTTTCAGTGTAAATTTGGGGTTAAGGATACAGAGAGTAATATACTGTATGTTAACACCTATATACGCACAATTTGACCTGCATATCCAAGCCCTACTTTATGTGTGCCTTTTTTGTTGTGAATTTATAGTCGAAACGCTAAGGCAGCTGATATTCCGTGACTTGGAAGAGGATGGGTGGAGCCACGATTCAGACGACACGGCCACCAACGAGGTGGCCAATGATCAGAGCTTGTTCACTGACGGGAAGAGGCCAGAGTTCCTAGAGGCGGACCTCAGCCTCTGCAGCAACCAATGGGGGGCAGAGCCCGGGGAGGCGGGGCCACTGAAGGCAGAGCCACTGGAGGCTCCGCCCATAGATGCAGAGCAACCCAGTGTTCAGGTCGTAAGAAAAGGTAATGAGTATTAACTGTCAACTTTCAATTTCTCAACTTCAACTAATTTTTAAGTATTCAACTTTAATTCAAATGTAATTGAGTTGCACTTTCAATTTATGCTTTAAAGTGGTAATCCGTAAGACTATTTTGTTGGAAAGATATAGAAACTTAACATATTAGCTACTATGGCACTTTTTAAGAAACAGACATTCAATGTACTTGCGTTATCCTCCTCTATATGCTGTTTGCATTGTCGGTGGCAGGGTCCGCCACCCTCGGATGACAAAATATTCCCACCACCTTAATGTGAGGTGGCATACTTGTGAGAAGGCATACTTTCCAGAAAAGAAAAAAACGGTCTAAGATCGAGGATGAGGGTGAACCTGGATGTAATACTGTATATTTTGAATGGAATTCTGGGACTGCCACAGATGATTTTATGGGTTGCCACTTTAAATTGATTGAGTTTAAATGGGAAATGAAAATGGTGTGGTGCTCTTATCTCTTTGTGGAAACAATCTGGGTACCTAATATGGCCGACTTTCTCTGCTTGAGAATCTGTATCATTCGTTCATTTCATATTCAATTACAAATTCAAAGCCAAAATATAATCAAACTAGGTTTTATGCTCAAGTTCAAAATGAATGGGCCAGTTTCTCTCAGTTAGGGATATGGTACTTCACTTTTTCCACCTTTTGTTATGTTACAGCCTTAGACTTTATAGTATTTTTCAAGCTTTTTTTATTTTATTTTTTATTTATCTCACATTCCATATCTGACAAAACATTTTACCGCAATACAATCTCAGAACTGGGAAACAGAAAAATGTAATATTAGAAATTTGGCCAAATTCAGAGCTCGACATTTCCAATGTATAAATAAGAAAAACTGACATGAATTAACAAATGATACACAGATTCATGTGATCTGTGCACTCTGTGATTCTGTTGCTGTGGTTTTCAGGCACACACTCTTTCTACTCCTTTTGTGTTTTTCTTTTCTTTCTGCTCCTCACCCCTTCACCGCACAACTTCTTTCATACGCACTTCCAACGTATCATCACACGCATCCTTACTCCATTCTTCTTCTCCTTCTTCTTAACACGTCTGTCCTCTGTGCATAGCTGTGGTTGCGGGCTCTCCTTCTATCCCTGACGACATCACCGATGATGTCACACTCCCCTCCGACCAATCGTCCGAGCCGAGAGGCGAGGCCGCTGCGCCCGGTAATGACAATCCCCCGTGTGGAGGGGAACCGCTTCAGTAGCGCTAGATTGTGACGGCAGATTTCACCACAAAATTTACCCAATTTCAGGCAGATTTCACCACAGAAAGGACAGATTTTGCCCCAAAATGGGCAGATTTCACTGGACAGATTTCACCACAATATGGACAGATTTCAGAGCTCTTGTTTGCGTAGTTACTGCGAGTACACGCGAAGTACTCTACACTACTATAACGCTCTGTCTGTCTTCAGGCAACACCTTCTACCTGGTGTTGCCCAGCGAGCAGGGGGAAAGCTTCACAGATGACCTCAACGAACCCCCCACACCGACCGCGGTCGAGTTCCCTCCACACCAACCGGACGCCGTGCAACCGGAGCAGGAAGCCGAAACGAGCCAATCGCAGAGCGGAAGCCAAAGTCACGTGATCAAGAACGTGGAGGAGATCTTCCACACCATCGAGGGTCTGATGAGCAAGTTGCACCAGCTGAGGGTGATTCTCACATACTATTTTATTTGAGCTTATGATGTTTTCGGACCTACCGAACGCTTAGCCTGGGAACCAGACAAATCTACGAGCTCATGTTTTATTTATTCTGGCTGATACGTCTGGCCCTCCTCCCATTCAGACAGATTTCCAGCCGACCTGGCATGGGTCGCCAATCACAACCGTTTATCTAATATGGGTTGGGGTTTGCGATGTCAGGCTACCAAATGCTAATTTGCCGCACTAAATAGCATGTTCTTGTAAAGTCAGTGACATTGTAATTAAGCATTCATTTTATTTATTCGTTTTCGTTTTGTTCTGCTGTCCACTACATCCGCAGGACATTGAGAAGGCCCATAACCAGCTTTTAAAGATCCTCAGTGACCCCTTGGTCTTTCAGGAAGCAGAGGAGCAACCCTGTTGCTCGGCAACCGTGTCCAGGACACCGTCTCTGGACCGCGGCTCAGGAGACGGTAAAGCCGATTCTTTGCATTCAAAGCATTGTACGTGAGTCCTTTACTTAGTTAGTTTTTGTCTTCTCTCCAGCGATCTAATTTACTTAATGTAGTAATTTATTTATAGCTTTAGTATACTGGTCATTAATATGCTGTAAGTGTAGGGTAAGTACACTTATAAAAGGTATATTGAAACATTAACCTAACTTATCCTCTTAAGCTTCAGGCCCATTTCTTGGGCTCCGAGTGAGGTGGAGGGGTTGGAGTTTGGGGGGGTGGTGTGGGTCAGCGGTTGGTGCCACATACAAGTGCCTTACACCTTCAGAAAGCTTAGACCCTAAGGAATCATTTGAGATGCAGCTTGCACTGTATGTCGGTCTTTTCTATCAATTAAATGGTAAAAAATAATATACTTGTAATTGGGTGATATTGCGTAAATGCCTGATAAAATGATTAATATTTTGAGTGTAAAGGGGCTTTAAACATTATATCCATGCCTAATGATGCCATTCCCATGCTCAATTATGTGTGATTAGTTGCTGCACTAAGTTGTGGGTTGATACCATTAATTATACAGCTTTGTTACACTTTCTAGCCACTGACCACTCTGGAATGGGGAAAAAGTGTAAAATCCCCCCAAAAGACCACCTGAAGACCTCATGACTTTGATGGACACTTTCGATAACTTTTGAAAATTGGAGATTTGTGGGAATTTGACAATTTCGACGATTGGATGACCAGCACTTTTTTCTGAAAATGGCACAGAAAACCCCACTTATCTTCAATGTACCTGGACATCCCATACATTTTCCGAATGGTCTGGGTGTCTCGGATAATCACAGCCTCATGAAACTCTAGACCCAGAATCTAGAGGTCACAATAGGTCATTTTATACAGCAAGATTTTAAAAAAATTCTCCAATTTTATGACTGTTCAGGTACCACAGTGTGCAGAAATAGGGAAAAGAAAAAAAAAACGAAGATAAAATTTTCACTGAATGCAGAACCAGCGCTCTTTAGGACCCAGAAGCTAACTTAGCCTGTGTAGCTGTTTATCTCTGGTATTGTTGTGAAGCAGAGGGTCTTGTGGTTCTAATGAGCCCGATTTAATTCAGATATTTTGATGTGAGAGGTCAAGGGACCCCTTTGGAATATAGTCATGCCCATTTTCTTTTGTCAAAAAAGACCGGCCACTTCCCAGCGAGTTAGCATGACATGCTACACAGCTACGGAAAGGCCTGCTCGCCTAGTTTCTGTTGATACCGGAAGCTTTCAAACTGATCTCGCGAGGGTTCGTCAAAGACGGACTGCGCCGTGGACCTGCCGGCGATAGTTAACCTCTTTAGCGGCATGCTTTCAGATGCACTTATATATATACTTTGATATAACACACTTAAGTATAGTATTTATAGTATATAAATTTATAGTATATATTTTATTGCTCACTCACTTTTTCACCCATCACTCCGCTATCTGCATCCGCTGTCCACCAGGGGGCGCTTCCTATAGAGCCAATGGTCATAGCGTCCCGGGCTAAATTCTGCCTGGATACAAGACGGATGATGGAACCGGGTGTGAAGTGGGCTGCAGATTGAGCACCAGTTCTTTAGCATGCTAACATGCTAATCACTAATTTGTCATTAACTCGTTCCAGGCAAGG
>OMKR01102743.1:0-10900 GCA_900302355.1 Cyttopsis rosea | reverse complement strand
TATTTATGCGAAGGGAGACAATCTCACCACATTTTATTCAGAAGTCTTATACAGAAGTCTCAGTCTAAGTGCTTTGAATGATGATCATTCAGACGACTGTGACCAAAAGCTGTTTCTCCACCTCAAATCATTGAAACAGAGACTTTACACCATCATCCAATGCTGCTGCAAGCAGTTCATATATGCCTGATTACCTAAAAATGCCTTGATTATCACTGTCATAAACTTGAATTTTCATGTTTAATATCATTGAACCGCCTGATATATGCACAAAGAACCTGGTTTCTAACCATAGAAACTCTATGACTAAAAGAATCATCAAAATCAAACACGGCACAAAGTGCGTCCTCGTGTAGCTTTTATGAAGCAGGTCCTTCATTACAAATAGGCTAAAATGACAAATGGACACTGAAGCCCGCGTTGATGTCATGGGATTTGGGCATTAGATGACATTGGATGAAAGGTTGGATAATGACTTAGATAACATCAGAAGGTGATTACCAAATTATCAAATTCTAGGCTACTACTGAGATGTGACCAGTAACAATGCATTTTTTTCAGCAAAATTCTACTCGATTCAGTACATTATAACCGGGACATGTACCCCAACAAACCAGTTCTGGCAACATATTTTTGGGGTATATTTAATCAATCAATCAAAATGTATTTATATAGCGCATTTCAAATCAAATGCAATTCAAAGTGCTTTACAAGCGATTGACAAAATGTAGGATGCTAAAAATAGATTTAGAGAGTAATGCACACCAAAACAACCAAAACAAAAACCAAAAGTTAATTGAATAAGACAATAATAAAAGATGGGTAGTTAAGATAATAAAAGATAAATAATAAATAAAATTAATAAAATTGTGAAATACTACACACATATTAAAACAGTAAAATGTAAATACAACAAAATAGAATAAAATATAATAATGACAATAAATAACATAAGTACAAATACTTATTACCATAAAATAATAAAACACTACATTAAAGCCAGACTGAATAGCAAAAAAAATAACAATATTTTCAGCTCCTCTCAGATCCTCTGGAAGGCTATTCCAGTGGCATGGAATTATCACTGAAAGCAGCATCACCAAATGTTTTTGTTCTGCTTTGTGGAAGAGCTAAAAGAGAAGAACCGGAGGATCGGAGGGGCCTTCCTAATTCATAAACCAAAAGCAATTCTGAGAGGTAGTCTGGTGCAAGGCCATGTAGTGCCTTATAAACTAATAAAATTATAAAAAAATCAATACGAAAACAAACAGGTAACCTTTAAAATAAAAAATAAAAGCCTTTAAAATAGGCGTAATGTGTCCTCTCCTTGTGTTCTTAGTCAGCACTTCTGCAGAACAATTTTTATTAATTGTAGCTCATTTATTGTATTCTTCGATAGACCAGAAAGGAGAGTGTTACAATAGCCTAGTCTATTTCTCTGAGAAAGAGAAATGGCCTCACTTTGGAGATGTTCTTCAAATGATAAAATGCTGTTTTTATGACACCTCACACATGAGCTTTGAAATTAAAATCTGAGGCAGATATCACTCCTACTGTAGATTTATTGCTTCTTGGCTTGGGTTGCGTCCTAGTGTATTTAGTTTGGGGGTCAATTTCTCTCTCTGAGCCGAATGTCATCAGCATAGCTGTGCCTCCTGATGACACTGCCCATGGGTAGCATGTACAAATTAAAAAGTAACGGTCCTAAAATTGATCCTTGTGGTACCCCACAGGTAACCTCATAGTGTTTGGAGAAGTGGTCATCTATAGATACAAAAACAATTCTGCTGCAATGATATGAGGTAAACCAGTTAAAAACAATTTCAGACAGTCCACAGTATCTCAGACCAAGTAGCACCAGAACCGAAGGCTTGTTGCTGTCAAAATTTGTTCTGATATCGTTCACTACTTTTAGCAGGGCTGTCTCGGTCTCTGTGCTGTGTAAAACCTGATTGAAACATTTCTAATTTAGCGTTAGGAATGTGTAGAACTACTGTACTTAGCTGATTAAAAACTAGTTTCTCTAAAATTTTGCTTCAAAATGGGAGATTTTAAATCAGTCCAAAATTGCTAGGTGTTAAAATATCCAGGTTCCCTTTCTTTAAAAGAGGTTTTACTAAAACAGTTTTCAAATCAGGCACCAAAATATAAGGCACCAAAAGGGCTGTGAAGCGACCAGAAGAGGAGACAGGTTCAAAGTCAAGACGAGTCCCAATTAAGCATATGTAAACTCAGATGTGGGCGAAACACCCTGGGACAAGAAGAAAACCCTCTGAAGCTCCCTGACGTCCGGCTCTGGAAAGCAGATGTGACAGAAGGGAACGTTGGAACGTCCTCCGCTGAAGCAGGCAGCCACAAAGCTCTTCCCGCGGGGGGTCCAAGCCCTGGCTCCTTGGAACCAACTTCAAGGACCAAGTTTCTTCCTGAAAATCAAACTGTTTGCTTTCTACAGCAGAATTCAAACTCACCGAACATTATTAGCCCTCTGTGAAATATTAGGTATATCCTAAAGGTTCATCATCTTTTTCTTTAAATCAAAGATATAAAATAACGTCTTGAACCTTTAACTACTCTTGCATTGATGATATAGTAACAAATGGTCAAAGAGATCTTTGAGGTCAGGGTGTGACCAGAGGGTCAGCAGCCCGCCTAGATATTGTCGGCATCAAAGCGAATGGCTTCGGTTGTACAACAACTAAGACAGCAATTAGAAGTCATTAGAATCTTTTCTGCTCCAATGAAATTCTTGTTTTGGTCTTGAAAACATGCCTGATCTGCATTCATCGCTCGTAAAACTTTTAAAGCTCACACAATTGGGGTAAACACTATGCCACTATGCTGCCAGTCCAAGTGTAGGACAGCTAACGAAACCTAACTGCTTTATAAACCTACAGCTCAAAAAGACTAACATTCTCCCAACTAAATGCGTTTGTTAAGTGGTTAATAGTTTGTTAAATTTCCCCCTTTCTCAGTTAAATTTACACAAAGTACAGAAATAGAGAACACACATGCATACAAAATTATAATACAAACTACCAGGTATACATCAGGAGAAGAAGCTAAACTGGTGGCCCAAGGCACCCTTTCCTCTCACTGGAAGCTGTAGCTGGCAATCCTAAGGGTGCGAACTTCCTTGCCAAGGCAAGTAACTTCCTTTGCCCACAGTTTTTCCCTCCTGCGGGCAAATTGCTGGCAGAGCGAGGAAGTATGTTTCCTACTAAAGTGCCCTGTTTGGAAGCCCTGGCATGGAGAGAGGAGGACAGGAAGCCTTTGAAACGGTTATGTAAGTATATGAGTCTCTTGGACGGCAGTACACATGGACACATAGATATGTGAAACTGCACAAATATACACACATATGGAGGTGCACAGTTAATTGTATATAGACACTGACAAACCTATCTATCTATCTATCTATCTATCTATCTATCTATCTACTATCTATCTAAGATAAGTTAACAAATTATTAATCCACGGAGGGAAATGTAGGCGTTACAGCAGCAAAAAACAGCCAAGATTGAGGTACAAATTAAAACGAGATAAGAAATAACACAAATGTACACAAGTATAAACAATATGTACTACAAGTTTAACATGTAGTAGTACTATGAAAACTAGTAGCACTATACTAACTAGTGAGCCTGATCTATCTAAACCAGTGATTCTCAACCTTTCAAGGACCCTCACGTGGACAAGCATTAGGCCACAGACCCCATTTGATAACATTTTTATAGTTAGATATGAGTAAGTTCAAACTTCCATAAATGTATGTGCTCTAGTTAGGGAGAGAAGAGTGAGAGTAAGTTCAGAACAGTCATGAAACAGTCATAAAGTCAATGAAGCAATTGTGAACTGCAATTTCTTTCTCGATTTTCTCGCCCCAAATCTCAGTCTGCAGACCCGTCTCCGCATTTCTTGATGATGTATAATGGATTACAGAGGTTTCTGGGTACAGAAGAACCAAAAGAATATATATTTTTTCATTTTCTTTTCTTTTTGCTGGAGAGGGAAAAGAGGACGTTTGGAGAGGGCGCATCATCAGCGCAAAGAAGTTAGAAGTGGTGATCAGTGAGAAAACTTTAGATGCTGTTCCAGACTTTCAGATTCCAGGACCTTCATTTTTTTAAGGGTTTTGCAGGCCACGGCGTGCACACTGGTTAAGAGAGTGATGGGAGAGGTCTTCAAGAGATAGGTGAAGATCTCCGCTCGTTCTTCGGTGCGGAACACTTTTCCGTCACCTTGGAGCGCGTCAAACGTACTAATCCACCTCCAGTGATCGGCTACATACCGTCAAGTCAATTTAACTGGCTTTCCATCAGTGTCGTTGCACGATCGTCACTACTTCATTTTTAGGTTTATATTTGTTGTTTATCATTAGGTTTATTGTATGTTTGCCAAATTTTTATTGTTCTTTTTATAATTTTTTTGTACTTTTTGGTCTTACTTTTCTGTTTTATTGTCACATTTTCTATCTTCTAATTCAATTTAAGGTTGGTTGTATATCTTCAATTTCTTTTGTGAAATTTATTTTTTGTTGTTTATTGAATAGATTTTTGTTATTTCTTTAGGCTTATTTTTATTGTTTATCATTTGGTTATTGTATATTGTCAATTTGTATAGTGCACGTTTAGGTGCATATTGCCATTTTTCTGCTAATCTATCTATCTATCTATCTATCTATCTATCTATCTATCTATCTCTCTCTTCCGGATGATTTCTTCGAAGGCCCGTTGAGCAAACTCGAAGGTTTGGGCAGAACGCGATCACGAGAACAAGTAAAGAACAAGAAAGAAATAAAGGAAGAAGAAGAGAGAGACGACTGGTTTGAAGGGAGATGAAAGAAGGACGCTCATGGGGGGGGGCACGAGAACACCGCTGTGAGCCGGCGAAGATTCAGGCGAGAAAAAAGACACGATGGGTTTTTAAGAGACTGGAAGCTGAGGCAGAAGGTAGGGACCTGAAAATTGAACGGTCTATTTAAAGATGAAAGAAGTCTTCTGCCTACACACACACACACACACACATACACACACAAAGGCAAATGCACCCGTGTCGAGGCACACACATTTATATAAAAATATACTGTATATATGTATATCCAGACAGAGAGGGATTCATTTCACCTAAGTTCACCCAGATCTGTACCATGGCAGAAAGACTCGCCCTTGCTCTGCCAAAAATGAAATGATAACCAGCCAGAAAATATTTACGGCCAGCCCCAATCTGCTCAAATTCTGCTGGGGATTGGAATTTAGCCTGGGATCCACCGCGCTTCAACTACCTCAACTTCAACGGCCAATTACCATACACACACGCATGCGCAGTCACGTGCATTCTCACAGAACCTCAACCCCATGACTTCTCCATCTGGGTCAGATTTCAACTTACCCTCCACCTCCACCACCAAACCTTTATCCCACATGCATAAATGGACACACATAGAAACACATGTAATTGATTTTATGATTTTTCTCCCAATCGCGCACAATGCTAGAAAATACATTATACTCATACACTCAAAATCTCCATTCTCTGAAAATATTAGTGATTAGTGGCTCTTTTGGGAGTTTCGGCTATTTACGAGTGATTCAGTTAAAAGATTAGTTCAATTTTCTCAGTGTTTGTTTGCTTGATTCAGTTGGTGTAATGACGATCGGAAGAAGAGTCGTCAGAGTTGTGAATGGAATTCTCACAAGAATCATTTAATTCTGTCAAAATTATTTATTATGATGGAATCCGGACGAGGCACCGGTGAATAGCCGAATCTCCCAAAAGAGATGAACGTGCCTGCGTGCATGGCTGCAGTTTCAGACTCTTCGAACGAGTTGTTGGGGATTGATGAGGCCAATTCCAACAGTGAAGTGAAGAAGCAATTAAAAGTTAATATTCGACCAGAAGAAAGTCTTCACAAGAAGCTCAAAATAGCAGAGGTTTACCTGCATGGGAAGGACGGCTGTTTTTGCTGTGGAGGGATGGAAGCACACCCATGAACAGAGAGCTAAAGGGTTCAAAAGCCAGGCAATCCCACAGAAGCTGTCCTTTGGAAACAAATAGCCGGACCCGGAAATAGAGGCAGAAGGCCTTGATTTAGATGAAACCAGGCGAGACTTCAGCATTATTCATGGCATGACGCGCCTCCTCCACCCTCTGGTCGGCTGAGATAGGAGTTCAAACTCGGGACAGACTGCCCGGGCCATCTATGATCAAAAGTAGCCTCTCTCTCTCTCTCCCCATCACTATCTTACTCTCTCCCTCTGCTTTTCCCTATAATCTCTTTTCGATTTGCGTGATGGATCAACCAAAATGTAACAGGAGCGTGAAAATATAGCCGGCCTTGAGCAAACTTATGCACACGTGGACACCCCCACCAGTCGTACTCAACATCGACCCATGTGGCTGATCCCACACAATGGACAAAATGTGGCCGGAGAAATACCATAGGGCGCAGATCCACTGTGTGCCAGTGCAACTCTGATCTTATATGTTAGAAGAACTTCGGCGAACAACGAGAGGACCACTCGCTGTTCGCTAAAGGTCTTCCCACTGCTGTTTTGGTCGCAGGTGGACATTTCCGTTGTGGGGGTTTGTGTCGCATGTTTCTTTGCCACTGTAGTTTTCACACGCATACACAAAATCAACAGTGTTTTAAAACTCTGGAGAGGCTGTTTCAACTCCTGCGGAACACGTACGTATGATCGCTGTCACGCCTCTATAAGGCGTAGTCGCAGCCTGGCCTTAAAGGGATAGTTCGCCTTTTTTGACGTGGGGCTGTTTGTCCATAGTCAGTGTCTTACCTGCAGTAGATTGTAGTCTTCGCGCTCCCAGTTTGGAGAAGTGAACACAGACTGTAGAACCGTAGACCGTAGAACTGCCGTATTCTTACGCATCAGCACACACGCGGCGTAATACAACACTACGGTCGAGAAAATGTAGTGCCAAATGAAAGGGCCGTCTGACGGCAAGATGAAGCGGTGAAAATATTCAAAATATAGCGTACACTTAAACTGATATTGATTCTTTTAGGTGGACCTCTTTTGAGGTGGCTAAAATATGTTTTGCCGCTGACCCCGTCTGCAGCAATACACTCTGCCGGCAGTCTGTGCCCAAACTGGGAGCGCAAAGACCACAATCTACTGCAGGTAAGACACAGTCGCACACCGGCTATGGACGAACACCTCATACAACCCCATTTCAAAAAAAGGCGAACTCTCCCTTTAAACCAGTTGCCAGATGTGTCAAAATCTGTTTTGCATATAACTTGTTGTTCTCCCTTTGGTAACAATTTTCTGCTCCAGAACTTCCATTTCATGCCAGAATCAGACGTTTGTGCTGTTTTGAGCCAATCACACCCCAGTTAGCTACAAAGCAACCTCCTGTTCGGAGCCATTCAGTTTCTGCTTTGTTGATACCCTATCGGGAGACGACGCCCCATGCTTTTCTAATCTTTCAAACTCCATATATATTCCTTGGGTGAGCAAACAGCTTGGAAAGGTAGGTGAAAGCATTTGTATATTTATCCAATTTAGCCATATGTGTGGTAAATATGAAGGATTTATGGGGTTCTTTTTGATTTTACATTCAGTGTCAGTGGGGGAAATAAACGGCCACTGCAATATACCTCACATAAGTAAGGTATTATGGTCTCTGTTAAAGCTAATCTTTCATGGTATTTGGCCTTAAAATTCACATTGTTAAACCAACGTTTAGAGTAGAACCATCTGAGAATTTTATACTGGGGTTCTGCAGTGAAATTCAGTTCCTTCCTCTGGTACAGAGGCTGCAAGGGGCGAAGCCACAGTCACACAGTTTGGCCGGTGGACCGCTACGCCAGTCGGTTTCAAAAAACACCTTCAGGGTGAGTGATATCGCACATTTGCAGCCATGTTCGCTCAGAACTCTGAACAGACTTCCAGGGTTGGTGTACACGTGACTCCTTTCCATCACACTGACAGCACACAGTAAAACGCTGTAGTGTCGGTCTACTATGGTAGAAATTACGACTATCGGGCAGAGAGTTACTTCAGTAGCAGGCTGTGTGAGCTCTGCTGGAAGGAGTGGAAAGGTCATTCCAGTCCACAGCCCAATAAGGAATTTGTGTGGGAACTGAAGTTAAAGAGCTGTTGTGCCTTGTGACCCAATTGAGCACCATCAGTTTTGTTTAGCTTCAAGAAACTTTAACTCTAAAACAAGTATTTATTGGGAACATTTTTGTTGACATCTGGGTGTCTGTAGGTCATTAAATATTAGTCGTCTTAAAATGTCTTAAAATATTCCGTTTTTACAAACATTATGCCATAAACAACGTTCAACAGTCTTACATTTGAATTTAGGAGGTCAGTTCAACAATTTATTATCTATCAGAGTCAACATTTCTGATGTTATGAAACCCTAAGCCTACCACTGAGCCTAATACTTAACTTAAAGGGGGACAAATTATGAAATACTCACTTTTTCAGTGCTTGTGCACATTCATTTGGGTCTCTGATGGGCCTCCTAACACAAACTGTGAAAAAAGACAACCCAGTGAGTATTTATATTTTAATTTCGGTCGGGAAAAAAGGCCTAAAACACGATGTTCAAGTTGCTGTCACACCCTACGTCACGTGTGACACATTAGAATTAGAACCGCCCCCCATCTGAGTAACTCCACCCACGGCTGGAGCACCAGGACACCGCGGGCAAAGTCAGAACAAACTTTTAAATGAGGCATTATAGAGAGTGAATGAGTGAAGATTCAGCAACTGCATTGCCTATTTCTCGCATCAAACTTGTTTGTTGGACTGATCAGGTGGAAATAGTGAATGTTTATCTTCTTCATACAAATGGGAGAAACAGTTCCAAGGTGGGCGTGGCACACGTACACTGAGACACGCACACACATACACACACACTGAATCAGCCTGTCAGAGCCTGGAAGTACAGAGACACAGGTTAGAATGAATCATCTGAGTGGTATTTTCAGCAAAACACTTCAAAGACATGTTGTGGGGACCTCAGAGACCGATATTAACCTGTTGAAAAGGAGCATGATATGACTCCTTTAAAAGAAAACAAAAAATACATTTGAAATTGAGGTTATAGTGCCCCCTATAGACCACTTGGGCCAAGGAAAGTTATTCATTGGAAATGGGACCAGTCCCAAGGGCTCATTAGAAACACTGATAAATTATATAAATTTACACCTATTCACCAATATACACCTCACGCAAGGGAGGCCGAACTTATCATCAGTTGTTTAATATTTTTATATTAGAATGACTACCAAATATAGCCATGTTTCATGAGTTTCAACCAGTGTAAACAGGATGTAAGTTGCCCAGCCGATGGCATAACCTATATTTGTCTCCAGCGCTCAGCCAGGGCTCTACTTCCCGCCGAACCCTTCGGCTCGCTCGACTCTCGCCATGTGTAGGAATTCATGGCCGCATTTCTCCGCCTCCTTCCTCCGTCGCTTTTAGGGTAAACACGCGGAGTACACGCAGCGGGTGGCGGTCCCCGTACTGGGTGATGGAGGGAGGGTCATGCGGGTTTGGCGGTAGGGGGTCTGTTTTTTCTTTTTCCTCCACACTGTTCACATTGTTCCCTTTCTCCCACCGTCTGTCCTACAATCAAGTGGGTTGAAAAACAACATTTACTCCCTTCTTTGCCTCCATCTCTCTCTCTTGGTCTCTCTGGTTTCCCCCTCTTGGCTTTGATAAGATAATAGTGCACACGTCAATATCACACTCCGAAATCACCACGGAGAGATGGATAAATTGTGGCTTGAGAAGCGCACACATCTCCTACCCGGCCATTAGCTTCAAAAATAGGAATATCACAGCTCTGTAATAACTGCTAATTATAGGCTTGGCTGACCTTTCACCTTGGTGGTTGCCAAATGGTAAGACCGGTCGTCCATCCAAAAGGTTAAACCATCTAAATCTGCGACGGCTGTTCATATTCTCAACTGTGGTAGTGAGTCTATAATTACAGCATCAGCGTAAACCCAGGATAGGATGATTTGGATTGTCTTACTTTGCCAGACCAACGACCGTCATACCAAGCAATCATACCGACCAATTCCTATTTCTTCCGATCAAAAGCAAGGAAATGTGTCTGCTGCTTGACAATGCCAGCGCAAGTCACTTGTGATCTCTAAGGGAGCTAATTTCTCATCAAATAGAAGTGCTCACTTAAAGGAAAACTCTGGTACTTATTTCAGTAATCGGCTGAAAGCGAGCCGATTCGCAGCTTCTAACGTTATGGTGCGTTCAAAAACCTCTGACAGACATAACTGGTGCATGGCTGAACTTCAATAAAACCGCATGGTAAATGGTTTCTATTACTGTATTGATATTAAACAGCATGTAAAGCCCTATTTCAGATTCGTGAAGACTTTATTTTATTCGTGAAAACAGAGAAAAGGTAGCTTTCACTGTTTATTTTTACACATGGGCCATTTAAGACCAGGTCTAGATCAAATACTGTACTTTGTAGTAGTCAAACCTGGACTACATTATAATAAATTGCCTAAACAGCATTTCAAACCCAATTTCAGATTAGTGAAACCTTTATTCTATTTGTGAAAACAAGGAAAAGGTGGATTTCACTGGTCTACTAACGGAACTAAACTAACGAAAATAAATCAAAATCTAAAATAAAAACACACAGGAACCATAAGAATTATAACTGTCATGGTTTTGGTTATCCTTCTCTCCCCCCGCCTGGTATCTCCCCGTCTCTCTCCCTCTATACCTTTGTCTCTCTCTACCTCTTTCTCTCTCTCTCTACCTCCATCTCTCTCTCTGCCACCGGCTCTCTCTATACCCCCGTCTCTCTCTCTCTCTCTTTCTCTAGCTCCCTCTGTCTGCTGGCCCCATTCAGCAATCTAGCCCGATGTCTTCACCTTCCTCGTCGCTCC
>OMKR01102735.1:0-14108 GCA_900302355.1 Cyttopsis rosea | reverse complement strand
TATGTTAGTTAGTGCTGTCAAAATTTAAAACATGTTTTACACATTTTGTTATTTATTTGAAAAAATGAAGGCAATTAACGCAGCTGCATTTTGATTACCCCTGGGCCACACCAGAAGTGACACGTCATCAATGTCGCCTTTTATCGCTGGAATAATGTGTGATGTAATAATCTTAAAATACAATGTAGCTATTCACAGGAGGAAGGCGTGCCGGTTCTTCTCCGTGGGTCCAAAGGAGAATGCAGAGGTGGGTTCGGCCTATTAACCAGAGGAGGATGATGTAAAGAGATTTCCACAATCTATATATGTGTATTTATTGAGCTGTTTCTGTAATAAAGTGTTTTCTGATTATTTATTGTTATCAGTTATTTGTGGTTCCATTATTAAATGATTGAGCCATTTATATCTCCATGGGGGCTGGAGCCCCTTCCACAGATGCCGCCACGTTGCACCGCCATGTTGCACCGCCATGTTGCACCGCCATGTTGCACCGCCATGGTGCTACACAGAATGGACAAACAAAACACTGGCCCTAGAGAGGGACTGTATGTATGTGTATATATATATACATATATATATATATATATATATATATATATATATATATATATATATATATATATACACATGTATATGTATATGTATATGTATATGTATATGTATATATATACACACACACAGAAACTGCACTTCCTGTGAAGGATCTTTGGCACGAACCAGAGAGTGCTAGTAGTAGAGAGCCTACTGTACTATGGCATGTCAGTATGGTTTGGCAACCTGTCTGTCCAGTTAAAGACCCAGGTTACACTCCTCACACAGAGAGCCATGAAGATTATGGGAGTCAGGCATTTGGCTATATATATATACAGGGTATATATTTGAACAAGTTGCAATTGTCAGCAGATTGCATTCATCGGCTTGTCATGCACCCATCCAATCAGAGCCAGCCACAACTCTGGGGTAGCCAATCCTCGGGCCCCCTGCAGTATTTGTACAGCCGCTCGCTCTCTTCTCTCTCTCTGCATCATTTTAGACGCCACACCCACCTCCGCCCAGTAGCTGCCTCGCCGGATTCCCCAGGATGCCAGCAACAGCATAGTTTCCATCACCACCAGTGTCAGGACTCCATTTGTATGTTCATTTTGTTCAAGCTCCACAGCTTCATGGAGTCCTACTGCCAAATCATGTCATAAATGTTTGTGTTTTCCATCTAGTCTCTCCTGATTTAAATATATATCACACCAAAAGTCAACTATAAATTGTTGTGGTTAATAGCAGAGCACATAATGCGGCGATCACTTTCCCTACAGTCCTGACTCCCATTGTGCTGCCAGACCAGGCACATAATGCCGTTGCGAATTAGACGGCTGTGATCCGACTAATCAAGCGGAAGCACTGCTGGAAACGCATATGATTTAGCCTTGCATGTGTAAAAAAAAAGATTTACAGTTATAAACAAAAACACACACACAGATACATACACATATACCAATTTGTCACTACATGAGATGGGGGGCCATTGGCCTATTTGGTCTATTTTCAGAATTTTTAATCACAAAGAATACATTTTTTGACATTTCATTGTTTAATATACATGTTAAACTTCCCAGAAAACATATTTTCCCACCTCATGTACAATGTATTTATTTATATCATCCATTTCACATGCATTACTTGTGTTGGGGGGAAATGTGAAGGTTGTCCACCACACAAAATGTATACTCAGGGTTAAATTCATTAGCTAATAATTAGGAGTAAATAATGTTGTGGAGAAATCAGTCTTTGATTCTCAAAAATCAAAAACAGCAATTAAGGTAGAGATGAGTTAACAGATTAACTTTATTACAAAGTAACATAAGCCGAGGTGGTCTGCAGAGCATCTGATTCTCTCAGCCCCAGCCGACAGTTTAAATACATTTGGATGGCCTTCCTCTTCCGCGGGCCTCCCTTGCATTCCTTTCCAGGGGAAGGGTCTTCCTGTTTTCTCCACCATTAAGTTCAGATTCCCCCTCTCTGTCTAGTCCCCTCCCCTATTCTTGCTCGGTTCGTAAATATTGGTGGGAAACCGAGGCTTAGTCTATTTTTTTAATATATGGCTTTCAACGGTCTGGCGGCAAGCCAGATTTATTGCACTTAAAAATATATGTGTCACCCATGAATACTGCAGTTGCTATTCCTTGCTATACAGCTAAGTCTCCCAGTGGCAGTTAACCATCCAGTAAGATTACACCCGAGTGATGGCCTAGAGCCATCTGTGTAAGCAGCGGCTCCTGTCAGTCTGGCGGCGAGCCAGATTTACCCAAGCTATGTTGCTTAGTTATACATTCCTGCTGTGGTCTCCTATTAGTACACTTAAAATGATAGTATATAGCCCCCCTTTGGGGCTTTACAAAGCCCCACAACTAAAACATAATGCAAAACAAACGATCATAATGGACAAAATGAACTAATCGAATATATCACCCTTAAATGCAAAGATAATGAATATATGCCACCTGAAGTGAATCTCCAGGTGTTACTTGCCTAGCAGCATTGCAAACATGAGAATACACTCGTCATACAAAGGTATTATATTTGGTTATCAGAAAAAAATGTTCATACTCATTATTAAGTATGATGGATAACAATATGCAAAACCATCTTTTTTTGCGCTACAAACAAAAAAATATAGACCTTGATACAGCAGATTATAGTAACAGTAGAAACGTTGGAATACAAACTGGAACTCTTTTAGTACATATCTTCTTATAGTATGGTAGATGGTCGATCGGCTCCCATGGAATAAACATTCATGCGTATATGCACATATACGTATGCATGTTTATCGTCCATCACACACATCGGTCCTCAGAACACCAGGCAACTGCAGTGCCAGACCTGGGTGATAAGGAATGTTCATCATCGAAACTGTTCTTGTGGATGACCATCTGCGCGTAGGCTCTGCAGGAGGATTCAGCAATGGCACCAAACGACCATACACAGTCAGGATTGTGGTACGGGCAATCGAGAGGACCACCATGACCGTTACAGGGATGTCCGTCCGTTGTAACGTAACGGCCAGGTTCGCCTTTCACAGGAATGGCCAACCTGACATTATCGGTGACAACAGCTGCCTGTTGAATGGTCGTCAGTCCAAGTACCATCTTGGTCAGACAGGTCCTTAATATGGGAATTTAACATCAGAAAATTATTCCAACCATTTCAAGCCCTATTCCTACAGCCATTGCTATTTTTGTCATCATAGCTCCCCATATTCCTAGTGAATTTTCCAACCAGTCCCAAGTGTGTTAATCTCTCCCTGAATTAGCCTTTACCTCCTTCTTAAGTTATTCAACCTATTCATGGCCAATGTGAAACTGCCACTTGGTGCAGTGTTGTTAGGAATGAATGTGCAGCATTCACCAAACATTTGACACACACTTCCTTTTTCGGCCATCAAGTAGTTGAGTGCCATTCGATTTTGCCATGTCATCGCACTGGTCACTTTTAGCTGCTCACCCAAAGAGGACAAAGCATCATCCGTATAGTTGATAAATCTCTGCTGGTTATAATAAATGTCCATTCAGTATTTTTAGCAGGTGTGATCCAGATCCTGCTTTGTATCTATTGGGTATGTTCCTAGGTTGGCCTGGCATTCCCTACTGCCCTCTCATATAGGGAATTGATCTTGTCCTGGGTGTCTGCCTGCTGATCTTTATTGTGTGGGCCTCCGACATGCTGGCTGTTGTTGGGTGAAGGTTGAGTCCAACCCGTTTTGGGGATGAGTCAGTTTCTATCAAAGTGAGGTTGCATTCAATGTTGTTTATCGAATCCTTTTTACACATTTGGTCTCTGAACAACTAACTACACAATACTTTTCTTTTCCTTTATTGCTACCGACTGCTGGGTTTCCTCTGATAGTTTTGGTAAGACCGGTGTGACTTTCTTAGCTGTATTCACCTCTGTTTGTTTCAGTGTTTTCTTAATTATTAATGAACGTTTCTTCACTGCCTCTCTTGTGTTGTGTGCTTCATAATCACCCTCCTTTTGTGACACTTGGTCATCAGGCCAGGTCTCTTGGGTTGATGGTAACAAGGTCATCAAGGCCGCTGTGGAAGGTGGGGTCTGTTATAATATTATCATTCCTGACATCTCCTGTTTACCCGGGTTCCCTCCCGGGGCTGCTGGAGCCTGTCCCAGCCCCTGGCCAATCAGAAGGAGGCTGATCATCAGCATTGTCACGACTTTGTTCCTCCTGGGGCGCATGGCTGGGTCTGGGCTCTTCCTGGCCAGCCTCTCTCTCCGGGTTCCTGTCGCCCATGTCATCCTCATGGTCTGGTCTGAGCTCCTGTCGTGGTACCTTAGTACAGTGGTTAAGTTGATACCAAGTGGTGTGTCCTTCTACCTGAATGGCCGTTGGCATTGTTCTGACCACCTTGTAGTTTCCATTTCTAACTGCTCCAAAGGTGGACCTTGATGTGGTCCTCGAAACAGAGGCACAGGCATAGGTTAGCTCGGTTAGCTTGCATGCGATAACTCATTAGTGCTAATGGTAGTGCATCCACCCAGTTGAGTTTTGCGCTTGCACATATTTTGTTTATTTTTGCTTTAAGTGTTCCATTTACTCTCTCAACCATTCCCTGGGACTGCGGGTGGTATACACATCCTAGTCTTTGCTTTATTCTTAGGTGTTGTAGCACCTGTTTCAATGTTTTCTGTATAAATGCTGATCCATTATCTGAACTTATTTCTGTTGGTATGCCAAATCGGGGCATCACTTCCCTAGTTAGGAATTTAATCACTGTTCCTGCTCCTAGGTCTGCTGATGGGACTGCTTCTACCCATCTGCTGAATCTGTCAGTCACCACTAGCATGTACCTCTTACCATGGACCTTTTTGATCATATCCACATAGTCGATCACTAGGTGTTTGAATGGTCCCTCTGACGTTTCACATTCATTTAGGCGGACATCCACCATTGTTTGTAGATATGGGGACCAATTGCCTTGTTTTTTGAGTCTCCTAATCACCTCCCCCTTGCGCAATGGTCAAAACCAAAGTTCAAAGTTCAAAGTGTTTTATTGGTCAAATGTACAGTACAACACAAGGTCATTCTGGACAATGAAATTCTCGGGGCAAGGCAAGCAACAACTACGTAGTAGGCACAAACAGATAAGACTTTAAGTACAAGTAGAGGTCACATAGAAGGGCACGAGATCGAAGTAAGGGCAAGGGTAACATATGTGTACATAAAAATGAGATTAAAAGAAAACTAAAAACTAAAATGTACTAAGACTATTGCACATTATAAATAGATATAAATATAAAGTGAAGGAGTGCCGGTGGATATGTACATTAGGTTGTGGTGATGTACATTAATTTACATAGGAGACTAGAGATGTTGCAGGTTGAGAAGCCTGATGGCCTGTGGGTAAAAACTGTTTGTGAGTCTGGTAGTCCGTGCCCGGATGCTCCGGTAACGTTTACCAGACGGCAGCAGCGTGAACAGTCCATAGCCTGGATGGCTGTAGTCCTTAATGATTTTCCGTGCTTTCCTAAGGCATCGTGTGTGGTAGATGCCTTGCACGGAGGGGAGGTGACAGTCAATGATGCATTCCGCTGTCTTCACCACCCTCTGGAGCGCCTTGCAATCTAAGCCGGTGAGAATGCTTAGTAATAAATAAACCTTCAAATCAACCTATCATCCTGTGATGGTATAATATATAGATTACAAATGTCAAACTAGACTATATAGACGATATCTATTGTCATTTCATGAACCTTTTCTTTATTTATGTATTTTCTGGGGATAAATCCAGATGGGGATCCAAGGCAAGGGGAAGAAACAGCACCACATTCCTCCTAAACTATCTCTCTACACTATCTTTGAAACAAGCATTGGTGATTCTTTTCTTTATTCTTTTGAGTTGCTATAAGCAAGTATTTGCATGCACATACTTATCATTAATCCATATAATTATTATACACACACTTTCTGATTTTGGACAGGAAGTATTTTGAGGTAAGGCTGCTCTGCTCCCAAGTCATGTAAGCTTATGTTACACCCAAGGACAGAGAAGGTGTAATATGTATATGTTAAGAAATCAAAATCAACTACACATACTGTACTAATTATTGCATGTATCTCACACTTAGAGTTACAGAATTTATGTTGACACATTTGTGGCTATACTTCATCATCATTCATCATTTATTTTTATTTTGTCATTTTCAACGTACTTAGGCATGACTTTAATTTTGCTTTCTTTACCCCCTCCCTCTATGTTGGACATTTTCTATGCCTTTACATCTTACAGATTCTGTGTGGAAGAAGCATCCTGTAATTATGGCGAGGTCGCACAACGGAAAGAAAGATTATGGAATATTTGTCATCTGTTGTGACATTATTACTGTTTATTACACCCAAATTTAGGGAAAATGTTTGATGGATCTGTTTTTAGTGTTTTATACACTGAATTTGGATGTGTTTCTATTATAACCAAAATTCCTTTTTAATCAATTATCCAGCATTTTAATAGTTTATGTATTACTAATATGTTACTATATTACTATATGTAATATAGATGTACTATGAGCATTACTTTAGTGGTGTTGTTTATTAAATACAAATGTTAGTATTCATTGTTGGGCCAGCCACAAGGCCCAAACCCAATCCCACACAGAAGCCAACTGCAGACACACCCCAAAGGCACAGCCTCACCCTCCAAAATCCTTATAAAATGCATGGTTTGAAACCATGTTGTTTTCTTTAGTATAATGTACCAAGAGCTTTTCGTTTTCGAAAAGGAGATTTAATAGTTTTGTTAATCTTAAAAAAACACATTTAAGAAGCTACAGCAGTTTCTCAAAAGTAAAACATACAGTGAGGTTGTGCTATGAACAGTTACAAATGATAGGAAACAACAATTAATAAGGCGCTGATTGAAAAATGGCGAACCCATGCATTAAAGCCCTAAAGTAGATGCAGATGGCTAAAGTTCTATAATCAAGAACCTTTCTTTCTGGAAAAGTCACAGACATTTTCACTGCTGGCTACATCATAATTACTGTAACACTTTCAAAGGTCAAAGATCGCTACTGTATAAAGCATAGCTGTCCTTATCACATTCAGATTTCATGTTAGTAAAAGCATTTATAACATTACACCAAACTCTTATGTTGTATATTACAATGTTTTTTGAAGATTTTAAATGCTTTTGTTTAATTGCTGAAACGTTACCATCATGACTAACGCTCAATATTACAGCTGTATTATGGTCACTGTGACTCTAATTACTGAGACAACTTCATAGGTCAAACCTAGGAAAAACACAAACAATGAGCATAAAATGAAAACAGCAAAGCACAACTTCAACTCAAATTCTGCACACACAACAAGTACAAAAACACTTACTTCGTACAGAAAACAGACCTTTCGCATCTCCAACAGACATATTTATTCTGACCGTTCAAATGATTTTTCAGTTGTCTCCAGAAACTGTTGACGACTTGATAGTTGTAAGAGGTAAGCAAATCTATTATCTTTTTAGCAGTCAATCATTAATCACTTTACACAGTCAGCACAGTCTATTTCATTGGTCAGCTATTGACTTAATGGAGCCGTCTGGTAATATTTAAAAAGCTTGCACATTACTCTAGCTCAGCACGGAAACAAACTTTGTGAAAATATATTACGAATGTCAATAAGTAGGTTTGTAAATTTGTGCCACAATATAATGTGGCACAAAAAGATTATGATCTGCTCTGTGGAGCTGACATATGGAGCGCGAGATCAAAATGTAGCAATGTACTAATTTTACTAATCTTTAAACATCTGAAGGCAAAATCACAAATCCAACTTGATTGGCGTTGACATGTCTCACCATCAGCTGATGATGCCAATCATGATGCAACGCAAATCAAGCATCGAAACCACAGGGTGACCCATGTTCACTCAGGACTAAGATGTGTAGTGTCAAGTAGCACGTAGTAGCCATAGTTATAGTATATGATCGCAGCAGGAAAATGGACAGCAGTGAGACTGAACTAAGCCATACAACACAGATAACTCATGCATTTGTAGTCCCAGTTTCTGCAACAAGTGGGCAAAACATATAACGCATTGGACTTTCAAATACATATTATTTTATTATTTTATTATATTTTTAGTTAGAAAAACAACTGCTTTTAAAAGACTATTTATTCGATAAGAGTATTACCTGAAAAGGAGAAACTAGAATAAACTGAAATGGTTATACTTTAATTCATTGTTTTTGCACATTTAATGCAAAATAAATAAAGTGTCTTCTTTTCTTTTCTTTTTTTATTATTTTTTTTTATTGGATGCAAGCACAAATCCAAAGATAATAATACAAGAATACAAATGTGCATTCACCTCTTTTTTTTTTTTTTTCCTAAACACAGAACTGGCAAGAATTCAGTACGATTCCTCGATCTTCACGCTTGATCACCTTTCGGGTTCCACTCGTGTGAGTCGGTGTCACCAGCTCGAGTACCGTGGGTGAGGTACAACATCTTAGTTATTGTGTTTTTCCTGTTGTAATCTCTCTTTTGTCTCAAATACAGATATCAGAGAGTCGGAAATTAAATCGGGGCATATGGCAGCTAAGAGGCGGGCCAGGCGGGCCAGGCGGGCCAGGCGGGCCAGGTGGCCTGCGCAATGAACACCCAGGCCCTCCTGCAGCGCTACCAGGCAAAGCTCCTGGCAGAGCTGGCAAGCTCACCGAACCTGGACAAAAGGACCCTCGTCAAGCTGAGGAAGGCCACGGACCTTTCCCTCCACCTTACCAGGGCAGCAGCCCAGGTGACGGGAAGGAGCATGGGAGCGTGCGTGGCGGTGCACAGGGGCCTCTGGCTGGGGTCTCCAGGACTTTACCCCATCTGTGGCCACTTGCCAAGGAGGCTTTACTCCAGGACCCCGTGGAGTGCCCGGCATGCACGCAGCTGTCCCTCGCTGCGGTGAGGAAGCGAGCAGTGCAGTGGCGCGTGGAGGACGCGGAGAACACATCGGACGATGAGCCTGGTCACCCTCCCTAGCTTCATGGGCTCAGAGGAACCGCAGCATGGGGTCTGCTTTGGGGCCGCGCCGGAGTCTATCGACCCCCCGAGACGGATGGTGGTAGAGCCCTTAGAGGTCTCCCGGCGGGCAGCTGCCAAATTGGGGCTCCCCACCGCAGCAGCTCCGGAAACAGCCGTGTCCCTGCTCGATCGTTTCTATGCCAGGAACCCCCAGCTGCAGACGCCCACCATCCCCATCTTCCAAGGGGTGCACGAGGAGGTGGTAAAGGGATGGCGGAAGCCCTACTCAGCATGCGCGCAGTCGAAGGGGTTTGACCACCGACGGATGGACCAGGCCCGGGAACTGGGATACCTCGCCTTCCCCCCGGTGGAGGCCCCCGTTGCGGCCTGCCTCGCCCACGGACAGGGCTTCAGGAAGAAGCTGATGCTGCCATCCAAGACCGCCAGCTAGCAGGCCGCGACCCTGGAGAAGACATACTTGGCAAGTTGCCGCTCCTCAATGCCCTGCTGTCCCCCAAGGGAGCATTTGGGTCTAATGGGCCTAATGATGGCCTAATGATGGCCTAATGATGGGCCTAATGATGGCCAGGTTCGAGGAGGAGAGGAAGAGCCACGAGGATCTCCAGGCTTGGATCCCTCGACCAGCCGTGGCCACTCCCCAGCACGGCAGAGGAAGCACCATGGGGGCCATGGCAGAGCGGCTTTTGAGCCCCTCCGCCACCTCCCACAGTGACAACCGAGGTGAGGCCACGAGGATGGAAGAGAAACCCCTTCCATCCCCCGGGACAGCAGGCCCACAGAAGAGGCCGAGGTTGCAGGACCGATCTCGGTCCCTAGGGACAGGGACAGCAGCAGGCCTAAGCCCTGAAGGCAGCAGAAGCGTCCCTGTCCCCCGTGTACACGGCGAGAAACACGCTCACGGAGATAAGCCGCACTCAGGTGGGTTGCCCGGCAGGGCCAAATGTCGGTGTGGTGAATCACTTGCCCTGTTCCCCCTCACCTCACAGGGGAGAAGCGCAACAGTCTCCCGCTATAAGCCCAAACTCATTGAACGCAAACCCCCACAGTACCACAAAGCACCGGGGGTCGCCGAGCTCGGGGCACGCGCCCAATCTAGAGCCCGGCCCATTGAGCGTGGAGCCGGCACATGCGCACGGCCCTTGAGCTCGGGGGTCACGCTCAGCGAGCAGGCACATGCGCAATCTAATGCGTGCCAGGCCAGCGCTGCCAGAATGCGCAGCAGCGTGGAGCGTGTGCACTACATCATTCAGTTCACCCGTCCCCCTCCCTTCTTCAGGGGAAAGATCAAGTCTGTGGTCCCACACGACCAGACAGAGATCTTAGTGGAGGAAATAAATTCGCTATTAATAAAAGGAGCAATCCAACGTGTCCCAACAGACAGGGAAGAGCTTTGTCACTATCGGCTTTTGCCCGATCCTAGATCTGAGAATGTTAAACAAACATCTGATGAGAATGAGATTCCAGATGTTGACCACTCGTCAATTGGTGATGTTTATCCGACCAAATGACTGGTTTGTGAAACTGGATCTGAAAGATGCATACTTCCATATCAGGATCCACCCCCGATACAGGAAATACCTGCATTTTGCCTTCCAAGCGAAAGCATACCTATGGACACTGGGCTTCGCCGTCAATCTGGAGAAGAGTGTTTTAATACCAGAGCAGCAGACCCCGTTCCTGGGCATGGAACTGGATTCGGTCTCCATGAGAGTCTGCCTGTCCCCGACCAGGTCACAAGCCATCAGGTTATTTGCATTACAGTTCAGACCTGGCTGGTCAGTGACGTCACTATTGTGTCAGAAGCTACTGGGCATGATGGCATCAGCGGCTGTGGCGCTCACGCTCAGCATGCTGCGTGCCAGGGCATTTCAGGGCTGGTACGCGGAAAAATGGTTCCACCCAGTGCAGGACAGACACCGCAGGGTAACAGTATCACCGAGGTGCAGGAGAGCCCTACAAGATTCCTGTGTGCAGGAGCCGCACTAGGAAGCGTATCATATCATTCCACCATCACCACGGATGCATCCACTATGGGGTGGGGCGCAATCTACAATGGCACAACAGCCAATGGGCAATGGATGGTTGCACAAGCCACCCGTGGCTTGCAGATCTGTGCAACATGATCCCGCTTTGCAACAATCTGCTCACGCAAGCCCGTCAGAAGCTCCTAGATTCAGGCCTCTCAGATGAAGTGGTGGCCACCATACAGAACGCTAGGGTGCCCTCTACACGCTCCCAGTATACACTGAGATGGCGTATTTTTGCTCAGTGGTGTGAACGGCGGGGACACGCCCCCTCCGTTTGCCCCATAGGGCCGATATTGGAGTTTCTGCAAGGGCTTTTTGCAGAAGGGAAAGCGGCAGCCACACTTAAAGTTTATCTGGCAGCAATATTGGCATGTCACGTGGGCTTTAACGGTGTCACGCTGGGTGGTCACCCTCTGGTGTCACGTTTCATGGCGGGAGTACGGCGCCTGTGGCCAGCCCAGACATCTTTGGTCCCGACCTGGGACTTGTTGATAGTCTTGCGGGGCCACCATTTGAACCCTTCACTCCGCTGACATTAAAACAGTGTCTCTTATGTCGGCCCTGCTACTGGTGCTCACCTTGACGAAGCGGGTAGGGGAGCTACAGGCCCTGTCTGTTCACCCATCCTGCATGCAGTTTGTGGGAGGGGGAGAGAGGGTGATTTTGTGTCCTAACGCATCTTTCACCCCAAAGGTCATTACCACTCCGTTTAGGAGTCATTGAGTCATTGAGCTGGCAGCCTTCTCTCCATCGCCTTTTCAGTTGGAGGAGCAGGAGAAGCTTAACACCCTATGCCCGGTACGGGCTTTGAAGTGTTATATGAACCGCACTAAGGGTTTTAGGTGCAGGGATCAGCTGTTTGTGTGCTACAGCGCCCAAGCGAAAGGTAGACCCCTGTCCAAGGAGCGATTGGCTCATTGGGTGGTGGAGGCCATAGACTTGGCCTATAGGAGCCTGGCGTTAGAGGCTCCCGAGGGCCTGCGCGCACACTTCACCAGAGGAGTTTCCTTCTCATGGGCCCTTTTCAGATGTCATCGGTGAAGGAGATATGTCGTTTGTGCGGTTTTATATGCTGGACATTACCAGATCGGCGCTGCCACACACTGTGTTTGGCGCACAGGTCTGAACATTACATAAGCATTTTTCACACATGTCGGGGACAGTCATGTCAGTAGGGGGTTCATGTTTATGAATGGACCATCCCTCAAGTGATCACCATACCGTCGCATGATGGTGTACAGTCCCATAAGTAATAGATCGCAGTCCCTGCGATAGGGAACGTCTAGGTTGCGTATGCAACCCCGGTTCCCTGAGTAGGGACCAGATCTATTTCTGTGCTGCGGTATGGTGCCCCTTCGAGGTGCTCAGCAGGGAAAAGAGGGGTGGAGCGGCGGAATGGACGCTGCAATATACACTGTATACCCACAGGGGCGGGACGCTAGCATGGCATTGTCACTTCCTCTGTCATTTCAGGTGTAAATGCAGAGCTTTTCGATTGGATTACATGATCTGCCGATCATTCCCATGAGTAATAGATCTGGTCCCTACTCAGGGAACCGGGGTTGCATACGCAACGTTATTACAAATGGGGCTACAGTGGGAGGAGGCAGAGAGTTTTAAATGTCTAAATTGTTTCCAAATTTTCAAAGAGAAGAGCACAACTGGGTTTCTAATGTGTTTAGGACAGCGAGAAGTCAGGGTAAGTGTCCATACACCAATTAAGGTTTGGAGAGTTGTACCAAGATCGGCAGCCCAATAATTGGCAAGATTTGGCAATGCAAAATCCCCTTCACATTTGTTTTTCTGCAGTAATGTTTTACACACTCTTGGATGTTTGCCAGCCCAAATCAAGCTTGAGATTGTTTTGTGTAATAATACAATAAATGATTTTGGTAAAAATACTAGGACGCGGTGGAAAAGAGTCTGGCCAGAACATTCATTATAATAAAGCCGATCCTGCCCATTAGAGAGAAAGTGAATCCCAGTGTTGTAGGTCATATCTTATTTCTGTAAAGAGTTTTATGAAATTACTTTTGTGGAGAGAGGGGATGAATGATATTGATATGATATGAGTGATATTGACACCTAGGTAACGAAACCCTGTATTTGCGTGAATGGTAAAATGCCCGTTTGGCAGCTTAATTTATAGGAAAACATTCACTTTTATTGACATTCACTTTATAGCCTAAGAATGACCCAAAGTTGGTCAGAATTTGCTAAACTGAAAACATTCCACATGGTCGAATGCTTTCTCTGCATCTAAAGAGATGACCATTTCAGCAACATTTAATAGTCTCCTGATATTAGATGATAATTGCCTACCCCTCACAAATCCGGTTTGATTTTCAGAAATAATGTTTGGCAGGAATGGATCTAATCGGCATGCCAAAACCTTAGCTAAGAGCTTAACATCCCACATCAGAAGACTAATAGGTCTCCAGTTGCTGCAATCTTCAGGATTCTTGTCTTTTTTTTTAGAATGAGAGAGATTGAGGCTTGTCTTAAAGCCCTGATACACATAGGAACTTCAAAGTCAAAGTCAAAGTCAAAGTGTTTTATTTGTCAAATGTACAGTACAACACAAGGTCATTCTGGACAATGAAATTCTTATGGCAAGGCAAGCAACAACTATGTAGTAGGCACAAACAGATAAGAAGTACAACCGTACAAGTAGAGGTCACATACAAGGGCACAAGGTCGAAGTAAAGGGCAGGGGTAACATATATGTACATGACAAATGAGATAAAAAAAAAAAAACCTATAACTAGAAAAGTACTCAAGACTATTGCACATTATCAATATAAATATAAAGTGAAGGAGTGCCGGTGGATATGTGCATTTAGTTGTGGTGATGTGCATTAATTTACATAGGAGACTAGAGATGTTGCAGGTTAAGAAGCCTGATGGTGAAAACTGTTTGTGAGTCTGGTAGTCCGTGCCCGGATGCTCCGGTAACGTTTACCAGATGGTAGCAGCGTAAACAGTCCATAGCCTGGATGGCTGTAGTCCTTAATGATTTTCCGTGCAAGGCATCTACCACAC
>OMKR01102734.1:0-16361 GCA_900302355.1 Cyttopsis rosea | reverse complement strand
GAGCAACGATCAGCTGGTCGCCGACACCGAGGAGGATGGAGGAGACATGAGCAACGATCAGCTGGTTGCCGACACCGAGGATGATGGAGGAGAGATGAGCAACGATCAGCTGGTTGCCGACACCGACGATGATGGAGGAGAGATGAGCAACGATGACCTGGTCACCGACACCGAGGAGGATGGAGGAGAGATGAGCAACGATGACCTGGTCACCGCCACCGAGGAGGATGGAGGAGAGATGGACATCGAGAGGTATGTGGATGATGGAGGAAATGACCTGCTGCTTATAGAAATGTCTTTATCTAGTGATGAGCACAGATACAGACACTGGCGTCAGTTATTGGTCCAGTGTACCACAGTATATTCCCAATACAAAAAGCAAAAATCCAAAACAAGTCAGATAGTACAGAGAAGCAGCTTGATATTCTAGTTATGGGATGCAAAGAAGCATGATCTCAACCCAACACATTTATCTACTCTTGGAAGGATTGTCCTGTTTATTCAGAGCACCCTTGCCATATTAGATGCTGTTATTTACAGATTATATGCAAATGCCATGCCAAGGTTAGGCACTTGCTTTTTAGTTAAACCAGTTCTCCAAAATCTCCAAATAAAACAATTTATCATCGTCAGCCAGGATCATTACAATCTTCCCACCTCTAGGTGCTCTGCCAATCATCTGTCTTTCTCTCTCTCTCTTCTAGAGACGGCCTCTCCACCCAGACCTTGGCTCCCCATGACGGCTCCCTGCTCCGCCACCGAGATCATGGCCTGCACCGCCTGCCGCACCCCGCCTGCAATGGCGACATGGCCGTGAAGATCCAGGTAAAGAAGGACAAGGTTGACCACGAGGTGGACATCTTCCCCTACGACACCATGCAAAGCTACAACTACGAGGGGTCTGAGTCTCTGGCCGGAAGCCTCAGTTCCCTGCAGAGCTCCTCCAGCGCCACAATTTTGGATTTCAGCTTCCTGAACGAGTGCGGGCCAAAATTTAGAACCTTGGCCGAGATGTACGGAGTGGAGGGATCAGACAACTAGTTTCCAAACTGAGGCTATGCAGGTTGCAGGAGGCCGACTTGAAAAAACACTAGAAAAAACACAAATGACAACACACTGGCCAAAAACATTGACGTGCATAAAAATATATTAATTTGCCAAATCTCACACCAAAATTACACACATCTATAGTATTAGAAACTTCTGTTTTAATGTTTAGCTAATTAATTTAACTAGTGCAGTGCCCGTTGAAAACATGCCTCGTCAGAACGGGCCAATTGCTTGGCCTCCAGTATTGCTGCTTGCAGATTTCCGTGCAGATTATTCTATCCTCTCCTTCCCTCCTCCCTACTATCCGTCCCTCCTTCCATCCTGCAGTGCCCGTTCCAAACATGCCTGTTCGGAATTCTTTCTTTTTGGCACAGTTCCGGATTCCACATAAATTGGCAATGCTGACAAAAACGAATAATAATCAATCATAATATTACGTGTGTCCAAATTGCACCAAATTCGACACTGCACATCCTTGCGTCCCCAGCAATACACCCGCCAATTGTGAAGTAGATCGCCTGAACGGTTGTCGAGATACATACATACATACAGATGTATCTGGTTTCAAAAGACGCCTTTGCCACTGGACCGTGGGAAGAATGCTGCAGCATTTCATCCTTTAGACGCTAGGGGCAGCGGAGTGCTTCAATCCTGATGACGGCGGATGATCAACAGCACACACACACGCACACAATCTTTATAATAATAGTATATTTATTCGTTTTTATTAAATAATTTATTTTCTTTAGGATTTGAAAATTATTTTTGAGGTTTGAATTAAATTTGGACTAAAGATTTTGGATACTTCTTGAGCGTGGCATCTGATGGAGCTTTGAAATACCTTTAAGCTTTCTGAAAGTAATACAGGTAAAGTTATGTGAATAAACATTTATATATTAACTGGTGTGAACATTAATTAAAACTCCCGACAGTCCACACATCCACACATCTTTCACTAAGCCCCCAAAATAAAGCAGCTTAATTGAATTTTAAACCTCAAATCAATTTTGCATGAAGAACAACCTGTCATTCATTACAAACTTTGTGAATATCTCCCTCTTCACAGTGCAGAAAGACTGCATTTATTCAGTGGACACCACTTGATTGTCTTACACACCCTGTCAATTATTTTCTTTACGAAAGTAGAGTTTTGTCTGAGTTCAATCAGCACACATAATCTCACTTTCTCATTGTGTGTGTCTTTGTGTGGTTTTTGTGGTGTGTAAATGATTTTATAACTGCCGGGTCAAAAATGACCCTAAGACAATCTTTGTACCCTGGTGGTTACAACTTTCATGAAAATATGAACCAAGGCGATGTTTCACTTTTTCTAATGTTACTCTAAACATCCCTATAGGAAAAGTCATAAAATTTCAAATTTGAAAAAAGATCATTTAGCGGTTTTTCTCTGCTGTTAAACATAGTGGCGGGTCATTTTGACCCTTAAGACAACACAAGGGTTAAATAAGTTCACGTTTATAGACTAAATACGACACGGAACCCACGCTGCAAGCACCGTGGCTTTGTCCACTCTACCCGGCCGTGGCGCTCTCTGGCCGAGCAGCGGTGACCGGAGATCACACGGCGGGTCTTCCTCAAACACCAATTTGAACTCAAACTTTTTTACTGTACTTTTATTAGTTTATTATTTTTAGATTACATTGACAGTGTTATTCATACCACGTGTTACCGAAAAAAATTATGTTAACTTACTCGTAGGAAAACACGTCTGGAAATGTAACTTGCGGCAGCTTGTAGAGTTCAACCGACCACTCGTGTTCGTATGGATCAAGCCTGTTAATTTCCTTAATTTTGTCCAAGTAGTGCTTCTTTGTTCAGCTTCTCTCGGTAAGGAATCTTGCATTTGATCTTCTCACGGATCTTCCGCTGTGAGCTCTGCTACAGTATGGTGCCTGTTACACAGAATGCAGCTGTCTGTGGACAGTCTACTCACATGTGCCATTTGGTGGTGGCAGGTGCGCACTACACTTACCTGCTGTGCGGCATCCCCTGTATTTTGAAACCAGATACATCTGTACATACATACATACATACATACATACAGAAAGATAATAAAATGGAATAAACTGTAATGTGGAATGTGCAACTGATAAAAAAAAACAGGAGTTTCTCTACCATTATAAGCAATGCAAGCGGCAAACAGCCTCCACACAATTAATAAAAGGAAAAAACAACTTTTATATCAATCCACGGTTTTTATTTAAGCCATTTAAGGCTCCGTTACTCTCCTCACAACTCCGGCTGTAGTGTTGTCGTTCGCAAACGATTCGACTCATTTGATTGAACGGGCTGAACCGAATCACTTCTTAAAACATTCGCATGGGTCTCCTCCAACATAAGGACTCCGACTAAAAACGTGCAGAACACTTTCCTGTCCTGTCCCTGACCACCACACGGATCCACCACCTGGAATTGTTCCCGGGCGCCGACGAAGTGAGGACTGCCCCTGGAGGAAGGACGGCCAGGATGGGAAAAATGCAGAGACTAAATCTCATCGTCACCACTCCCTGCATGTGTGTGTGTTGAATGTGTGATGTTTGACAAATAAATGATTCTTCATTCTTCTTCTTCTAACCAGAGTATCAAAACCAAGAGAGAAAACTCTGGTGCTTTTTTGACAACCACCGCTAGATGGCACTGTGGTAGCGCTGCCGCCATTCCAACAATAGTAGAAGCTACAGAGACACCATGGCCGCCAAAGAGAAAAGCAAGTGGAAGAATAGAAAGCAATCATCAGTTATCCACACAGTTGACCAGTAGTACGGAGATTGTGAGTGAGTGCAGGGGAATGGTGTGTGACAAGGAGAAGTGCAAAACGTCACTCAGCTACATGGTTGGACTCTTTATAGGATCAGAATTCACACGTTGCGCATCCAAAATCGACGAATGTCACAGGCAAATCAGAAGCGCAATAGAAAATTCCTCAAAATAAGTCATAAGTAAATTGTATGACACTTACAGTTAAGTTATGTTTTGTTATGTCATCATTTGATCGTTTTTGTTAATAGATAATAAATGAATGAATGAATGAAACTCAATGTTTTGCAAAATGCTGCTTTGATTATTTCATAAAGGAAACTAAGTAAATGAATAGTTAATAATATATATAAATAGTATGCATATTTATAATATTTTTTAATTGTTCAACACAGGCCATTTCAGTAGAGGCATTAAATCTATGACAATAGAATATAAAAAATTTTGTTTTACTTTTGTATGGTACTTTGAAAGGCGGGACGTTTTACAGGTGTCATTAAAGGCGCAGTGTGTAGAATTAATGGCATTTTGCGGAACAGACTTGGCAGAAATGGAATATAATATTCACAAGTATGTTTTAAATCGTGTATAATCCCATGAAAATAAGAATCGTCGTGTTTTCGTTACCTTAGAATTAGCCGTTTATATCTCCATTGGGGGCTGGAGCCCCTTCCACGGACGGCGGTTGCACCGCCATGTTTCTACAGTAGCGTTTTGCATCCACCGTAAATTCTCCTACACGAACATCGTCATTTTGCACCACCATGGAGACGGAGGGGAATTCAGTTGGTTGCAATCTGCAACCTCACTGCTAGTGACAAGGATTTATGCGGCACGGTGGCTCAGTGGTTAACACTGTTGCCTCACAGCAAGAAGGTCCGGTGCACCGTGCTCCGGTGAGTTATCTCCCAATCAGGGGCCTTTCTGTGTGGAGTTTGCATGTTCTCCCTGTGTTCGCATTGGGTCTCCTCCAACATAAGGACCCCAACTAAAAACATGCAGAACACTTCCTGTCCTGTCCCTGACCTGGCATGGACCCACCACCTGGAATTGGGCGCCGACAAAGTGAGGGCTGCCCACTGCTCCTGGCTGCCCCTAGAGGAAGGACGGCCAGGATGGGATAAATGCAGAGACTGTATCTCATCGTTCGCCACTCCTGCATGTGTGTGTGTGTCACCCTCCGTGTGTGTGGTAAATGTGTGATTAATAAATCATTCTTCTTCTTAGTGGCAGTTACATTCTACACACTGCACCTTTTTCTTTGATAATACCGTATCCATTGCAGCCTGGTCATCCTGGAAGGGGGATTCCTCCTCCTGTGCACCCTCTTCCCCAGGTTTCTTCCTTTTTTCCGCAAAGGGTTTTTCTTGGAGTTTTTCCTGGTCCGGTTAGGGGTTTAGACTAAGGGGATGTCGTTGATTTCTATGTGAAATGTGGGATTATGAAGCCCTTTGACTGTATTGTGATTAAGAATTATTTTTGAATTATTGGCAGTAAAAGACTCAGTTATTCGCTCAACATCCCTGTCAAAGAGACAGTGACATACTTGGGGATCTCTATCAATAAGGATTAAAAAAAACTAGAAGTACTTAAAATTTTACCCCAATCATAGAACAAGCACAAAGGAAATTGAACTAGTGGCTTCTAAGTGATCTGTCCTTGAAAGGTAGAACTTTAATAACAAAAGCAGTGGGCATTTCTAAGCTTACCTGTGTTGGTCTCTCTTTACATATTGATAATAAACCAATCAAAAGACATTTTGTGGCAGGTCCTTGTGGCATTTTGTGGGCTGCCACAAAATGTATCCCCCCTCCATAATGCACATTCTCTGCCCTACCATCAAGTGTTTTATTTTGTTTACTACTGTACTTCAGATCATACCTAATAACCTTGGTGAATATGGAGAAGTTTCCTCTTTCCTAGAAAAAGTTATAGGTGGATACACATTTTTTCAGACTGCATTTTTGGGCTGCCACAGCATAACAGCCAACGGTCACTACAAATCATTACAAAGTTGTTCTGAGTGATCACCTTTATTCTATGATAAAACATTTCTACCCTGATGAGAGTGATCTCTTCAATGCCCCGTCCATAGGGCACGAGGGGTCACTGAATGGTTTGATGAGTATGCTATAGACTCAGACGTCTACCAGACGTCACCAGATCTCAACCCAAATGAACACCTATGGGAGATTTTGGACCGACATGTTCCAAGCGCTCTCCACCACCATCATCAAAACACCAAATGAGGGAATATCTTTTGGAAGAATGGTGTTCATCCCTCTAGTAGAGTTCCAGAGACTTGTAGAATCAATTCCATCAAGGCGCATTGAAGCTGTTCTGGCCCAACACCTTACCTTACTAAGACAGTGGTGTGAAAAAAGTGTTTGCCCCCTTCCTGATTTCTTATTTTTTTGCATGTTTGTCACACTTAAATGTTTCAGATCATCAAACAAATTTAAATATTAGTCAAAGACAACACAAGTAAACACAAAATGCAGTTTTTAAATGAAGGTTTTTATTATTAAGGGAGAAAAAAAATCCAAACCATACTGGGGGTCACTTGTGAATATTGAAACCATGCACAAAATGATGTTGATGCCCGCTTCGGTCTTTAAGGAGAGTCTCAAATGTCTCGAAGCATAAGGATTTACAACTTTGCATACAATGAGAGGGTGTAGATCGCTTGATGCAATGACAATGACAAACACATATCGGAAGACATTTACTTTGGTTGATTTAGGTTTTATTCAACGTCTCTAATAGTTTCTAAGTCTCTTCTTGCGATTCATCAATTGACCAATTGCCGTTATCCATCCATAGGAACATATAGTGGGCACACACTGAACCCATTCCAGAAAAATAATAGCCAAGCACTGACACCATGAATGCCACCAAAGTCACAGTCCCTGGAGACTTCCACAAATCTGAAACAAACAAAGAAGCTCTATTGTAATTACGATGTTAACTAGATTGTGAATAAATGATAAGGCGACAGACTTTTTAAAGTTGAAAATGATGGTGTTAACACCATCTTACACCACCTTAACACCACAAGCTAACTCCAAAAGATAGGATTAATATTAATTCATAAATCGTGTTTCTATATATTTCGGCCACCATAACAAAGGTGTTTTCTCTCACTAGGTATTGGATTTTGATAGTTTTCTGTCTGCAGTTCAGGAAAAGGGCTTTCAAAAAAACAAAAATGACCATTGCTGTATTATAATTATCTTATGATAAGATAATTTGAGCACATAACATGAACACATTACAATACTTACAATTGACGGTCCATATGGCACACCCGCTGATGAACTGGAGAATTGAAAAGTAATAACCGTTAATGACGTATTTCAACGTATTATTGATAGAAAATCAAAAAGCTGACACTTTCAGACTGAAATTATGGCCTAAAAGGAGCATCGTGCAAGTGGTTGTAAAGTGGTAAAGACAATTTGCATAGCAATACAATTTTACCACAAAACTGTGAGGAGAAAACTCAAAAAGTGATCGCTAAATGAACCAAGAATTTACTGAGATCTGCAACATAATGCTAGAAAGGGGGCAGTCGCTCTGAGGAATGAGCTTTTTTGTTTTTGTATGGAATACCACTTTTTTTTAAAGAAGTTAAATGATAACGATGCCATTACTATGTCTACCTTGGACCATCGCTGTCCAACGGCTCTCTCCACCCGGCTGAAAGCTTCATCGTTGTGGGCGCAGACCAACAACTGGCCTTCATGGAACAGGCAGTCCACGCTGAGAAGGATGTTTGGCAAGGCTGAGAGTCCTGTGTTAGTACCTACAAACCTCTCAACATCATAGGTGTGATGTAGCACCACCAGAATTACTGGCTTACCAACTGTCAGGACACAGAGAAAGGAAGGACATCAATTAGTTCATGGAAAAAAGTAAGAAGTTAAAGAAACAAACAAACAAAAAAATATATCTATTTGGAGGGAAGTTTGTAACTATTTAAGAAAAAGACATTCAATGTATTTGCGTTATGCATTTGCTCCTCTGTATGCTGTTTCCACTGTTGGTGGCGGGGTCCGCCTTTCCTGGCACAAATTCAAAGATGGGGCGTGCAAATTTGATAAACCATCGTAGCTAGTTGTGGTCAGTAAACTGTCGATATGGATGAACATTCACAAAAAAGAACCACACCCACCACCTCAAGTGACAAAGAAAAAACCCCAACTTTAATGAATTCTTTATTTGATGGCCAAAAACAATTTCTAGCACCAGTATTTCGATGAATAGTCACTACCTGGACAGTCTTGCATTGCATGGCTGACATCAGTGCCAACCCGCGTGCTAATTACACAAAATGCCAGGATGTAGTCTGCTTGTCCAGGTGACGTCACCTCCATCTGACCGATGGCCTTCAGCTTTCCTATAAATTCATGGTGAACGCCGAGAGTGTTTCCACTCACGGTGGTGTAGAACCTTCTCAAGTTCCTTCCTATAAATAAAGACACATAAGTGGGTCGTATTCATTGGGACATTATTCCGAAACCTCAATAGTCTGTCCCAAAAATGTCCCATTGGTATTTTAATTGTAAGCCTACTTTACAGCCACTCATTGTAGGCTGATGTGTGCTCATGTTCAAAGTAAATTATAGCTAAAATATAAAAATAATTAATAAAACCTGACTCGTGATCCTTACACCATATTGTGCGTTTTTGTGCATTAGCCTTGAATAAAAGTGGTTACTGAATGGTGGCCCTGCCAATACCAGCTTTGTAAAGCCAATTAAGTCATTTCTAAGGTGTTTTTTTTTTTCTCTCAAAATTGTATTCTCCAATAGGCTAGATTTTATCAACGTTTCCATCAGTGTGTTATATTGCTGTTTTTTCCCGGACTATTGGGGTTTCGGAATAATGGGCCGTCGGATCAATGACATGGCACCGTATTCACATCAATGCATTCAAAGATGACAACGCACAATGATAAACACAGATAAAGACACAAACAAAGTATAGACAACACTGACTGGCCCCCAATGGGTCACACACCGTGTTAGCAGTCTGAATAGCACATTGTGCTATTAAATTAACTCAGTAGTAGGGATGGTAGGATATAAGATTTAATCTTTTATCGGGATAAAAACACAATTTTTATACGTAATGTTGCTATTTTTAATTTATTGGTGTATCCTTTATTTATGCAGAGAGACCTTCTAATTCATGATTACCGAATTTAATTAATTATTACTTATTTGTTCGATTTTTATTTTTATTTTTATTTATTTTTTAATTTTGCATTCATTCTGCTGTCCTTGCTGTACGTATGTCTGTGTGATCTGAAAACAAAAAGGTATTAATTTACTGTGCAACACATGTGAATGCTTGGATATCAGGGTTATTTTTTTTTCCTCTCATTGTGATCACCTGCTGGGTGTTGGCCAGAGTCTGAATCTGCTTGTTTTTCCACTAAAAAGGTGTCCTACGATGCAACAGAAATATTTGATTCTTAACAAAATGTAAAGTAAAGTGACTCCAGTATGTTTTAGTGCCACAAAGTTTTAAGCGTTTATATCTTGATGATTATCAGGATAATATCGTTAATCGCGGTTATTTTGGCCGGGATTATCGTGATATGACGTGGCGATATCGTCCCCATGCCTACTGAACAGTGGATCTGACCCGTGAAACAGAACCGCTAGAACCGCTAGAAAAGTAAGAAATAACACCTACTCAATATTCCTTTGCCCATCGTTCTGGAGGAGATATAGAACATAAAAAGCGAGTATTAGCAGCGTTGTAAAACAGCACAGTCGTATATAGAAAAAATAACAACATAATATACTCGGTAGTCTTCGCCGACGCCGTGCGCCTCGCCAATTGCCACGTTATATCTGCTCCGTCGTCGTACAGTAGTAGCCGTAACATGTCAAAGCATAATAATAATAATAACTACGATTAGCGTGTTTCCTACCTTGCGAGATTATTGGCGAGTCCGCTCTGCATTTGAAATGGTTATGTCGTGCTTTGCTTTGCCGCACCCGTTTACTTTCACTTTCGTTTTCGCCAACTGGGCTTGTGTCTGTGTCGTTGACGGTATTTTTTTTGTGTGTATGTCTGTAAAAAAAAGTGTGTATTTCTTTCTTTCTTTCTTTCTTATTATTTTTTTTATTTTTCATTATTATTAGTATTTTTTTTTTATTGTTATAAAAAAAAATGTTATCATGCTATTGCCTGTCTGCGCTGGTTCTTAGTGCCTACCTGGTTAAGCAAAAAGCAAGTTTATGAATATAGCCCTAGATGAAAGGTCAGCAGGTTTTGGGATTGCCAACCTGTAGGTCATGGGTGAGTTCAGAAAAAAATTAAAAATAAAATAAAAAACAGAATTAATAAACAATGGTATACACAGAACATTAGGAATCTACATGTGGTCGATTTATGAGATGGTTTTGGTCCAAAGACCTTTGTATGAATCAACACAAAGGTTGTACATTAACACTGTAACGGTCTGGGCGGCGGAAGAAGTCACATGGTTGTTGTTACTCGCGGAGGTTTATTGTTTATTAAACTTCTCCTCCACGCTCTCACTTCCTCACTCGCTCTCTTCCAACTTCCAACCTCTCGCAATAAACACATTACAACAACACTGAACACGATAAACAACTCAATCCAGGGTCATTACAATACATTTGTTTCATCCACTCACAACGGACATGAAATTCTGTTAATCAACACGAGTAACACAGGAATTGACATGAAACGTTGCCAAAGGCTCATTGCTTTTTCTTTGTTCACAGTACATAGACTTTACAGACTTTTCACATGACAACATTTTAAAGAAATTTAAACCTGAAGGAGCACCATGTAAGATTCTCTAGTGATTCTCTAGATTTTACCGTTTACATGGTGAGTAAAGAATCTTAAATTGCTATAAATGTATTTATCTTGCCTTTTATTAAGCAGTGTTACATTAATAACGACAAATAAGGCGCAATAAACGCCCATCGTCCATCTTAACCCAAGTTGTCTCTCAAAATGGCCGTCCATGATAATTGTACCTGAGCCACTAACTTCCCACTAACCATCCTTCCATCTTGCTCCCTCTCACTCTTCCACACCCTACCATTGATGACCACCATACATTCCACCGCTTTAGATCCTTGGTCTCTTATGGATCCACTGAGTGACATAATTTATCCAGAGAAATATAAATCGAGCGATGGAGTGTATGCATTTCAACAGAAAATTTATCATATCAAGCAGTTCTTCTTTAACAGCAAACAGGAACCTCCAGAAACCTAAAAGAAACACAAAAAAGCAAGATTTTAATTTATATTCTTTGAAGCTCGATATTTAATGCCAAGGTAACATCCCAACAATTTTATAGCAAAAGCACATGGTCGCGGAGTCAGAATCAATTGTAAAACACTTCCATGAGCGAAAGCAGGCGTAATAACCTGTCATGTTCTAGCCAGCAGGTATGATAGCACACAAAATTGTTAAAAAAAAATTACTGATGACTTGATTTGTTTTGTTTTGGGATTCAGTGTCAAACACGCTTAATATTTTGAGCACAGCACATTAACTCTAGTAAACTTAAGTATTTAAGTATATACTTAAGTATATAGAAATCGTCTAGATTGCGTATACAACCCCGGTTCCCTGAGTAGGTACCAGATCTATTAGTCATGGGAATGATCGGCAGATCATGTAATCCAATCGAAAAGCTCTGCATTCACGCCTGAAATGGCAGAGGAAGTGACGACGCCGCGCTAAGCATCCCGCCCCTGCGTGTATATATTGCAGTGTCACTTCCACCTCCGCCTCTTTTCACTGCTGAGCGCCTCGAAGGGGCATCGTACCGCAGCGCAGTAATAGATCTGGTTCCTACTCAGGGAACCGGGGTTGCATACGCATATGCACCTGTACAATCCCATGTAATCCCATACACCAGCTCTGCCATAAAAGTTGCTTTATGTTCCTATAATATTCATTTTTTTACACCTATCACAGGGACTGCGATTTATTACTCATGGGACCGTATACCATCACACGACAGTATGGTGATCACTCGAGGGATGGTCCATTTATGAACATGAACCCCTTACTGACATGACTGTCCCCGACATGTCCATGGACGTGTATGAAAAATGGAAACTCCTCTGGTGGAGTGTGCGCGCAGGCCCTGGGGAGCCTCTAACGCCAGGCTCCTATAGGCCAAGTCTATGGCTTCCACCAGCCAATGAGCCAATCGCTCCTTGGACAGGGGCCTACCTTTCACTTGGACGCCGTAGCACACAAACAGCTGATCTCCGCACCTAAAACCCTTAGTGCGGTCCATATAACACTTCAAAGCCCTTACCGGGCACAGGGTGTCAAGCCTCTCCTGCTCCTCTGACTGAAAAGGTGGCGGAGAGAAGGCTGCCAGCTCAAAGCGGGAGCTTCCATGGCGGACTCGCACTCATAGATCTGCAAGCAACGGGTGGCTGGGCCAATAAGGGGCCACCAGCCATAGTGACAGGTCATCTTCCCTCACTCTGTTCAGCAATGGCTGAATGAGTGCCACTGTGGGGAATGCGTATAGCGGCTCCGCCGGCCACGGATGGGCCAGCGCATCCACGCCCAACGGCGGACGGTCCCCCCCTAGGAAGAACCACTGTGGACACTGCGTCGTCTCCTCCTAGGTCCACTTCCGCCCGGCCAAACCGCTTTCTGCCACCACCTGCGGGTGGAGGCGTCAATCTGTTGCCCGGGGGTTTTCACTGGACAGTAGGTCCGCCCCCTGGTTGTGACGGCCAGGGATGTGGACCGCATGGAGGGATAAAAGGTTCCGCTCCGCATACAATAACTGATGGTTCGCCATCTGACTCAGCGGAGGGGACCGGACCCCCCCTGGCGGTTGATGTATGCTATCACCGACGTGTTGTCCAATCATACTAACACATGTCCGCCTGTCTGGCTCCCTGACGAGACTGACTGCAAATAAGTCAGTCGTCCAATTTGTGAACACACGCGGTATCAGCGCAAGCCCGAACGGGTCAGATAAACCTCACCAACTGACGAGTGGTCAACATCTGGAATCTCATTCTCATCAGTTTGTTTAACATTCTCAGATCTAGGATCTAGGATTCCTTCTTGGGAATTACAAAGTATCTGGAATAGTGACCCAGTCGGGACACATTGGATCGCTCCTTTTATTAATAGCGAATTATTATTTCCTCCACTAAGATCTCTGTCTGTCGTGTGGGACCACCGACTTGATCTTTCCCCTGAAGGAGGGCGGGGGATGGGCAACCTGAATGACGTAGCCTTCCGTGACTGTCCTCCGCACCGCGCTGCTGCGCATCCTGGGGGCGTCAAGGAGCGGCACCTTGTCCCGGTCCTGGAGACCTGTTAAGCCAGCCACGCCAGCGAGCCTCCCATGCTCCTTCCCGTCGCCTGGGCTGCTCCCCTGGTGAGGTGGAGGGAGAGGTCCGTGGCTTGTGGTTCCTTAGCTCGATGAGGGTCTTCTCGTACAGGATCGGCGAGCTTACCAGCTCTGCCAGGAGCTTTGCCTGGTAGCGCTGAAGGAGGGCCTGGGTATTAATCGTGCAGGCCACCCGGCCCGCCGCCAAGTAGACCTTCTCCAGGGCTGCGGCCTGCTGTCTGGCGGCCTTGGACGGCAGTGCCGGCCTCTTCCTGAAGCCCTGTCCAGGGCGAGGCAGCCCGCGATGGGGGCCTCCACCGGGGGGAAGGCGAGTTATCCCAGTTCCTGGGCCTGGTCCATCCGTCTGTGGTCGAACCCCTTCGACTGAGCGCGTGTCGAGTAGGGGTTCCGCTATCCCTTTACCACCTCCTCATGCACCTCTTGGAAAATGGCGATGGTGGGCGTCTCCAGCTGGGGGTTCCCGGCGCAGAACTCCCCATCGAGCAGGGACATGGCTATGTCCGGAGCTGCTGCAGGGAGCCCCAATTTGGTGGCCACCCACCAGGAGACCTATAGGAGCTCTACCTCCATCCATCTCGGGGGGCCCGAAGCCGAAGCCAGGCTGGAACTCTCCCGGAGGCTGGGTAGGCTCTCCTCCCCGTCAGAGTCCAGAGACTCCGGCGCGGCCCCAAAGCAGACCCCATGCTGCGGTTTCTCCGAGCCCATGAAGCTAGGGAGGGTGACCAGCCGGGCGTGGGGGCCATACTAGGCTTAACACGAGGTGGAGAGGCAGCGCGCATGCGGCCAGCTCCTGCGCTCGTGCTAGCCATGGGGGAGGGCTCGTCGTCCGACGTGTTCTCCGTGTCCTCCGTGCGCCATTGCGCCGCTTGCTTCCTCACCGTGGTGAGGGAGAGCTGCGTGTATGCCGGACACTCCATGGGGTCCTGGAGTAAAGCCTCCTTGGCATGCGGCAGCATGCCTAGGTAGGTGGCGCAGGACTGATGGCAGGACCTTTTCTCTGCAGCGGCCGCAGATGGGGTAAAGCCTCTTAGCCACCATTTTCTACTTCAATTTAATTTCTGACTCTCTGATATCTGTATTAGAGACAAAAGAGAGATTACAACAGAAGAAAACACAATAAACCAAGATGTTACACCTCACCCACGGTACTCGAGCCGGTGACTTACACCGACTCACACGACTGGGACCCGAAAGGTAAGCAAGCGTGAAGATCGAGAAATCGAAGTGAATTCTTCTCCCGAAGCAAGACAAGAGGCGAAGGGGGAAGTGACGCTGCAATACAATATATACCCGCGGGGCCGGGATGCAAGCACAGCAGCGTCACTTCCTCTGCCATTTCAGGTGTGAATGCAGAGCTTTTAAATTAGATTACATGATCTGCTGATCATTCCCATGAGTAATAGATTGCAGTCCCTGCGATAAGGAACTATTATTAATAATAATACTTACAGTCCCACAGCCCCGCCCATATGGCCAACAAGGTGGTGAACTGGAGAGTGGAAGAGAAAAACACTGTAAATAAAGAAATACTAGTGCATATGCTAATTTTAGTTGTAAATGGAAAAGCTCACACAACAATTGTTATTTCAAAGGGTAGTTTATACCCTTTTTATAAACCTGCCATGAGAGCTTGGCAGGTTTGCCATGAAACATTTTCCAATTTGACTGAAAACAAAAATGGCAACTAGCTCTTGTGTTGCAAGATCAAAATTGCAAGGCTGTACTAATTCAGTACCAGCCAGAATAGCAGCTCTGTGTTCATCACAACAAGCTTGACTCTGAAAGTGAGGACTATTTATTGGTCGTGATGAAAGGTTTGACTCTTTTTTTGCGATTCGGTTCTTGACGAGTCACTGAGTAAAAGGAGTCGTTCTATTTTCCGGCTCCTCGAGAGTCACTATCTATTGGTCAGAAACATTAGTATACATGTTGCTGATGTTTTTAGTGGTTAACAAGACAGTGCTGTGCCATGGGATTATTTCATAGTAAAAACTGTGCTATGGCAGAAAAATGGTTGGGAAATTGAATCAGATGTTACATAATTCAACTTTGTACAACATATTGGAACTGGCTTACGAGGCTGATAAATGGCTTCGGTACCATGGACCATTGCCGTCCAACGGCTCTCTCCACCCGGCTGAAAGCTTCATCGTTGTGGGTGCAGACCAACAACTGGCCTTCGTGGAACAGGCAGTCCACGCTGAGAAGGATGTTTGGCAAGGCTGAGAGTCCTGTGTTAGTAGCTACAAACCTCTCAACATCATAGGTGTGATGTAGCACCACCAGAATTACTGGCTTACCAACTGTCAGGACACAGAAAACAATTAGAAGAAGAAAGGGAAGGAAGGAAGAGAAGGAGGAGGGAGAAATTGCATGAATGGTCACTACCTGGACAAATTTCCATTGCATGGCTGACATCAGTGCCGACCCGCGTGCTAATTGCACAAAATGCCAGGATGTAGTCTGCTTGTCCAGGTGACGTCACCTCAGTCTGACCGATGGCCTTCAGCTTTCGTATAAATTGATGGTGAGCACCGAGAGTGTTTCCACTCACGGTGGTGTAGAACCCTCTTAAGTGCCCTCCTATAAATAAAGAGATGTGAGTCTGTCAGTATTCACAACCATAGAAAACCAATGGATTTGTTTAGGAAATAAGAAAACCAGACATAATACCACAAGGTGTTTTTTTTATATATCACTTAGCACTCTTACAGTATATAGCACTCATTTTAAATAGCGCTTTATAATTCGGCCTTTCATTCACCCATTCACTGCTCAACGGCGGAGTCAGCCTTGCAAGGTGCAAACCTGCTCATCGGGAGCAGTACCAAGCACAAAGGAGTGGGCTTGGTTTTTGATCACATTTGGGATTCATCAGCATGTCCCAAGGTAGTGGACGACACAATTATCTGTGTAACCCGGAGTCGGAGGCAAACATCACCAAGAAAGAAAGCATGCAAACAGACCTGTCCCACCTCCACCTCGTCCTTGGCCCATCCACCTGGAGGAGATGAAGGCAAATGAAGTTAAGTGTTAAAAGTGCCTCAAACGTAACCGTATTACGAATCCAGGTTATTCAGTTAAGTGGAAATAAATAATCAATGTTGCCATCAACTGTCAACTACATCTTTGCAAG
>OMKR01102731.1:0-12338 GCA_900302355.1 Cyttopsis rosea | reverse complement strand
GTGACTAGACATGCCTGCAGGTGCACAAGTTTTTTGTGGCGAATTGCGGCGACGTGGCGAAAACAAGCTACATTTTATTTTTTCGATGCAGTGATAAACCTGAGTGGGAGATGAAGGAAAAAAACATAAATAAATAAAGATCATGTGCCACAAGTTATGTGAACCTTGATGACCAAGAATGTCAAGACACTTTCATCCTGTTATCTTACGAGCAGGCATTCATGGAACAACTGTGTGTGTTGTGCATGGGCAGAGTAGATGGATAACGCGGGCTGTCGATCGGGTCGATAAACGGAGCCCACACGTAAGACAGATTCATGGTGCGATGGCGAATTTAAAGGCGGAACCGAACAGTTTGTTTGAGAATCCTAGATTCAACCTCTATAACATCTGCTTATAGATCGGTTTGTTACTTTTAGTCATCGCATTCGCTGCTCACATTTGGCCACGAAACAAACAGAATAGTGCAAAACATTGAATGTGATCAGGATTTGGTAACATTAACTAATTACCTCCATAATGTAAATGAATGAACCGAGCCGACCCAGGCTTTTAAGATACTGCGGGGGTAAACATTTGAAACTATAAGTAGCGTGGGCACTTGCCCTTAAATATCTCAACCAGTTGGGTTGAGATGTTTAATCAGAGCTCTCCACACATATTACTTTGCCAACTACAGTTTGTGAGGAAGGAAAAGACCTCCCAAGATGTAGAGTGTAGAGTCGCAGGTGATGCAGCCTCAATGAACCCAGCAATCTCCAGCAATCTCCACAATCAGTCAAGTCAAGTCAAGTCAAGTCAAGTTTATTTATATAGCCCTTAATCACAATACGGTCTCAAAGGGCTTCACAAGCCCAAATTTCACATAGAAATCAACAGCATCCCCTAGTCTGAACCCCATTTGGGCAAGGAAAAACTCCCAGAAAACCCTTTGGGAAAAAAAGGAAGAAACCTTGAGAAGTGGTCACAGAAGGTGAAATCCCCCTTCCAGGATGACCAGGCTGCAGTGGATGCCGAGTAGGCAACATTAATAAAATAAGATGACAAATCATAGGTTATTGTATTTCTATACTATGCAATGTCAAAGCGAGTCTATTTGCTGGTGCAGAGCGCCGCAGGTAGACGCCTCTAGGGAAGTGGTCCTCAACAAGTCCGATCCAGGTTGGTCGGAGCAGTATCCCCCACATCTGGAATACGGAATGGGGGGGCATTGTTGATCCACCTCTGAGCTGGCAGCGGAAGTAGTCACAGAGGCGAAATAGGGCTGAAACGCCATCTGTGTAAAAGTCACAGCCGAAATGCCGGGACAGGGGTGTGACGCTTTGATGACCAAGTTTTTCACTGGTCGGTTGGTCGCAGGAAGAATAACTCCATTCAGGAGCTGCGCCTTGTCAAAATTAACCATAAAACTAATTAGGGCTGCAGATATTTGTATGCTTTATTATTTTTAATATTGTAATATATTCAAAATTTTAAGGCTCAAATTTAGAACTAGAGTTGTTCCAAAGTCATTTCTTACTTCAATATACAAAAATATCTTTAGTCACTTTAGGGCTGGACGATATGGCCAAAAATGTTATCAATGTTTTTTTATATTGATCGATGTCAATAATTATCTCGATATATATTTAATAATGTTAATAATGCTCAATTTACAGTTTTAAGAGTATTCTCTAGCGCAGAAGCCTAAAGAATCCAGAAGGTTAATTATGGTTTATAATATACAATTATTTCTTTTCAGAAGGTGACACCCACTCAACAGAAACAACATGGCTTTACGTTAAACACTGAATAGATAAAATAAAATAATAAATATGTAAACAACTGCTGTGATTCCCATCACATCAAATGCATGGTTTCAAACGTCTCTCAAACATTTTAGAGATGGTATACAGAATATTGATAAAATAAAATAATAATCTGTTAGCCTCAGACCTGGGGTTCGCTCGTTAGTTTAGCATCCAGACTCTCCGTGCTCCAGCTGCGGGTGACCCGGCGTGGAAAAAGCGGCTCGCCTCGAACAAGCCTGGTGCCCGACGTCCCACCTCCACTCTCTCACGTGTTTGTTTCTCATCTCGTCTCGACCATTTTATCGCCCAGCCCCGGTCCCGAAAGCCGGCATCGCGGCACACTGTCTAAAATCACACACAGGGGCGGCATTATGCCGTCTTCGTTTAGTTCAGTGTAAAAAGTCCAAGCCGCGATATAGACGGGTCCTCCTTGCGGCATTATTGTGGGATCTCTGTATAAAAGGTGCTCGAGAGGGGGGGGGAGAGAGGTAGTACACAGTGGGTTAATATACAGACGTCAGATCTGTTATGGAGGACTAGATGTTAACATCCCTTAATTGCACACGTGAGACATCCGTTTTCATCCTCTGGAGCGAATAGGAAGTGGAGTACAGAGAGTGGTGGCCAGGGCTGCGGCACGCCACTCCCCCGCCTGTCTGGGCTTCGCTCTGCTCCCCCTCTCCCCTCTTACCACCTGGTAGAGATGGAGAGGGAGCTTAGTCCCTAGGTAGCTCACAGATATTTGGAAGAACCCCATCATGTACCAGTGATGGGGTGAAGTTAACAGGACGGATGTGGTTAACCAAATGCAAGACTGTAAAAATTAGTTTTAAGTCTTGATTTAAACATTTCTGCAGAAGTAGCAGTAACAGTAAGTAACTGTTCCACAGTACTGGGGCCCGGAGTGAGAATGCTCTGGAGCCTGCGGACTTCTTTATAACTCTCGGAATCTCTAAAAGACCAGCATGTAGTGAGCGTAAGGCTCGAGATGGTACATAAGGTACCACTAAATCAGTAAGATAGGAATGTGCTAGGCCTTAAAGTCACATCTGAGGTAAACTGGGAGCCAGTGCAAGGTGGCCAGTATAGGGGTAATATGGTCAAACTATCTAGTCCTAGTCAAGATTCTTGCCACAGCATTTTGCACTAACTGGAGACTTTTAATACTAAACATCGGAAGACCAGAGAGCAACACATTACAATAATCTAGGTGGGATGTTACAAATGCATGAACTATTGTCTCCGCATCGCTCATAGATAGAATATAGGCCGTATCTTAGCAATATTGCGAAGATGAAAAATGCACTTTTGGTAATGTCCTTAATATGCAGTTGAAAAGAGAGAGTGGGGTCAAATATAACTCCTAAATATTTTGCTGAGTTACTTTGGGTAATAGTACAGTTGTCAAAGTTCAGAGCGGTGTCCTTAAACAGGTGCTTGTGTCTGGCAGGACCAATCACCTGTGTCTCAGTTTTATTAAGAGTTTCTTCTTTCTTAGAGAGAAGCAAGAAATTACAAGACATCCACTGTTAGATTTCAGCAAGACACACCTCTAGAGTATGACAATTGCGTGTGTTAGTAAGTTCTAAGGGCATGTATAGTTGGGTATCATCAGCATAACAATGAAAGCTAATGTCATATTTGTATTATATTTCCTATGATATAAGTGGCACCATATAGATACTAAACAACAAAGGACCAAGTCATTACAGTACTCAGAGGTCACATTGCCATGAATTACACGGTGTGTCCTCTCTGAAATATAGGATCTAAACCAGGAAAGTGCCAAACCTCTAATGCCAATACATGTGTCTCGGCGATCTAACAGTAGGTTATGATCAACAGTATCAAAAGCAGTGCTGAGGTCGAGTAATAGTACTACTGATGAGTTGTCTGTGTCCATTGCTAATAAAAGATCATTAACCACTTTTGTGAGGGCCGTCTCAGTGGAGTGGAGCGCTCTAAATCCAGATTGAAATAATTCAAATAGATCGCTAGAGGACATGTGACCAGTAATCTGTTGTACTACGACTTTTTCAAGAATTTTGGAGATGAAGGGGAGATTTGAGACTCTCTATAGTTGCGTAGAATCTCAGGGTCAAGGTTGGGTTTTTTAAGTAAGGGTCTAATCATGGCTGTCTCAAAAGCTGTAGGTACAGTGCCAGAGGAGAGAGAAGAGTTAATAATGTTAAGAATTAGAGGGTTCTAAAATTGGAAATAGCTCTTTCCAGGGAGTGGGTCTAGTCATCAAGTTGTCTGTTTTGCTGAACTTACCAACTGCACTAGAGTTTCAAGAGATACGGTATCAAGGTGTGAGAAGTTGTCTATACCATCTGCCCTAGTGCCTGATCCAGTCTCACTATCGGGAGGATTTGATTGGGGTTGAGGCCGAGTGCTTTTAACCTCTTCTCTTTTCTGGGTAAAGAATTGCATGAAGTCATTAGCTGTAAAGGGGGAGCTGTTGAGAATAGGCTGTTGTTGAGTTAGCATACCTATCATATCAAATAAAGTTTTAGGATTATTTTTATTGAGACAAATGAACCTGGAGAAACACTTAGTTTTGGCTAACGAAAGAGAATGTTTGTCGTTCAGCAAACTATCAGCCCATGCCTGACGGAACACTTCAAGATTAGTCGCACGCCATTTACACTCAAGTTTCCTACAGGATTGCTTAAGTCTCATCTGTAAACCAAGGTGTTTTTGTGAGGTTATCAATGGGACCTTCGTAAAATGGAAAGGAAGCAATAGCTGTGGGCAATTGGTCAGAAAGCGCAGTAGTAGTTAAGTCACTAATGTTACGGCTGCTGTAATTCTGGTCCTGCTCCGAACGCTGGCAGTGAATTAAGATTTCAAATGTTGAAAGGTTGCGCCTTGAAAACATGCCTGTTCAGAACTGGCCAATAAGGACAGAGGACCTTTCTTCCTCCCTCCCTCCCTCCCTTCGTTCTTCTATGCTTCTCTCCTTCCATCCTCCCTCCCATACTTCCTTCTTCTCTCCTTCCCTCCTTCCATCATGCAGTGCCCATGCCCATTCAAAACATGCCTGTTTGGGATGGGTTAATAAGGACAGAGGACCTTTCTTTCTTCCTTCCTGCCTTCTTCCCTCCTTCCTTCCTCCCTTCATTCTTTTATCCTGCAGTGCCCGTTCGGAATTCTTCCTTCTTCTTTGTGACACACCGGTAGTTCTGGATTCCACATTCCTGAATTAGCGATGCTAACAAAAACAAATCAAAGATTATTAATATTACGTGTCGCACCAAATACGACACGGCACGTCCTTGGGTCCTCAGCAATACTCCCACCAAGCGCAAAGTAGCTTGGATTAACGGTTGTCAAGATAATCGAAGGACATACATACAGAGAGACAGATACAGAAAGACAGATTCCTTCCATTATTAGATATAGTGTTCAGACATAGCAGAGGTATAGGGAAGAACCACTACGTTAGAGGTATCAATGCCCTGGGTTAGTATAAGGTCAAAAGTGTTACCGTTAGTATGGGTCGGTTTGTGTATTGGATGCATAAAGCTAAATGTATTAATGACTGTCTGGAACGCCCTGCTAAGGGGTTCAGACAGGGAGTTCACATGATTAAAGTCACCCATAATTAATGTATTACCTGCGTGCATCACCATGACAGAAACAGAGCTTGTATCTCAGAATTCATCCAAGATACAAGCTCTGCTCCCTAACTCCCCCCCTCCTCTTTTCTAACAAGGAGTTCCCCATTCCTTTGCTTACATATTCGGCAGTTTGATCACAGCCTTGCCTTCCCTCTCATCTGATTTCTGTCCCCCGCCTGCAAGACCAGGCGTTTTCGACCACTACGGCTAATTCGACCTAGAGACCTTCCCAAATTCTGCCCGGGCTATGAATGGACGCCTCCAGATGGTCAACTTTTGTTTTCTATTTTCCCCATAGTCTCTCTGGTGACTCAAACCCTGTCCCATCAGCCCCATTTGAACCTTTTGGTGTAGCATTCTAGCAATTGGCAAAAAATAAATAGAAAGATAATAAGAGATAATAAATAATAAAACAAGTTTGACGTTAGTTTATCCATCATTTCATTTTTTATTCATTGATTTGATTTTTTAACAGTAGGAGGGCCTCATTTGTAGTCCTGTATGCTCCAGGGATGGAGGTTTGGTTAAGTGTAACTCACCGTTACAAACGGGGGAGGTGCGGGAGAGGGAAGAAAGGACAGATTGCAGTAAAAGGGGTTAAAGGGCAACAAAGGGGTAACAAAGAAGAGAGGATTTTGATGGACAGATGTGCTGAACATTATTGGTGAAAATAAAAGGGGAGGGAAACAGAGGATACAGTATGTCTGTGAGAAAAATACATTAGGAAAAGTTTTGGAGGATGCATGCGGCGTAGAATTTATATATTTTTTTAATCTGAAAATCATTAAATAACGTATTTATTCACATTTCTTTTTTAAAAACCACATATTTCGGAAATATTTTCCATCAAACAGCCTTTCCTTAAGTGCGTTTCAGAAGTAGTGAAACTAAGCTGTATTTGTGGGAGATGTGTTGTGCATCTAGGATGTATTGGTGAAGGTCTGTCTCCATCTAGGTGACGTCGGTGTGAATCACACTTCTCGACGACTCAAACAGCCAAACGCCTCGCTTCTACGAGCCTTCCGTTCAAGCAACTGATTTCCAAATGATGGCGACAAATATAAATCTCCCAAAGTTGCCGCTTAAAAAAAATTAAAATAACGGGTCAAGCCCCAATTTGAAACTGTAAAAATTTAAAGTTTTGCTTCAGAACAGCAGAAAACGCATCTTAATGTAAATCCAGCCACCGGCTCTTGCAGCTAGAGTTTAAACTACAGCACTCCAACAACACAGAGGGTGCAAAGTGCATTAATACAAGGATAAAGTAGTGATGACCAATACGCAAACCGCAGGGTAATCTGATCAAATGTCTTGGATTTGGACATAACTGTTATTTGGGAAACGGCACAGTTCACAGATCAACAAAACATAAAAAATCCTAAAACCATTTGTTTAGGTTGTGTTAAAAATAATGTTCAATAGTAGTTGACATCTCAGACCTACTGGTAATATTCTAGAACGGTTATTCTAGAACTAATAATAACAACATTAAACTCAATTAAACTTCACACATTAAACACGGTCTGCAAACCTACTCCTATGATAAACCTGGGGGAAGCCTGCAACAGAATGCCCCAAGTTCAGTTGTGTTCGCCAGTTTATTCCTCTAGAAAGGAGGGGGAAAAAAGAAGAAGAAATGAGCACGATTGAAACTTTTTCAATGTGTGGTTTAAAGCTCGACGGTCTAAGAGTTCACATTGGTGCCACGGGGGAAAATTAAATAAAAAAAAACAAACAACAGGAATGTTGTCGGCGAGGCAGGCAGTAAAAGCAAGCAAGAATATTGCTTAGACTCATGAACTTCTAAGGTGCTAAAGTTCTCAAAAGCCAACGGCGCCGATTAATTGTTTCTTCCAATGTGAGCATGGTCTCCTGAATTTATCGTACAGCGTTCCCAATGTTCAAACTGAAATAGCGACCGGTTGACGCGGCGAGTTTCAAACCGACCATCTGGAATACAGGGTGGTTCCGTCAACACCGTCTTTTCTCGATATTCAGTTCAAAGGTCAGCACAGAGCAGTCTGGAGGTGGGCAAATCGATGCAGAGATGATCGATAGACGTCGAAAAAAATCTAAGGATAAGGAACAGAGGATGAAATCGAGATCAATGGAATGGAAAAAGTCATAAATTTTTGGAGAAAAAAATAAAAGGAAAGACAATTCGAGTGCAAACCTACAACCTAAGCTCAAATGGTGGAGGTTTTGTAGGACTGGACGCGCAGATTGTTTGTACAAATTCGTCATCTCCCCCCCAAATGTTGAAGAGCCGGTGCTTCTAGTTACCCCGATCCAAATTTGATTCCTGTCACAGTTTGGTTTTTGAAGAAGAGAACCTTTGCTGGTTGGTCACAGAAAATTCTATCAAAGTTCTGTCTACCATCCGTCATCTTGGGTACCATGCTACTCATTCTTCTTTGTCTTCTTCTGCTTCTTTTGTTCCGTGCTGCAGTTCCAGTAGTAGAGCAGCTGGAGTGCGATGACACCATTACAGGAAGAAGAGATGACGTAAGTGAGAGCCATCAGGTGGTCTCCAGTTTCCTGTGGATCAGGGAATGCAATCATGTTTTAGCAAGAAATCAATCAAACCAGTTTTTAAAAAAAATACTCCAAGGTCTTTGTTCCCGAGGTAGCCTTCAATCGGTGATTGGAGCTTTAGAAATTCATAGCGTTGACACCATAACGTAACACCAATGATGTCTATTTCTACCAAGTTGTTCAAGTGTAGGATAGCCATATTTATAAACCCTCATTAAAATCTTGGTTCCCGTCATTTATAACCACACTACATCCTCACTGAACGCTGTACTATTGAGAAACTTACCTCTGCTGCAGCTTCTCACTGTGCTAAAATGCAGCCTTAAATGCATTTTAATCAGGTTTTTATTGACTCTTTTGCATTTCCGCAAATAAGCTCTTAAGGCTACACCTATAAGAGACTAGAAGAAACAGGAAGTTGCACCGCTTGGCAAACCTGGCAACCTACTGTGGCAAATGTCGTGCTTTGGATGTGCTGCTGCAATTGCATGTGAACTTCCCATGTCTGCAAAGGAGATTTAGCATGTTCGAGGCGCAAGATGTTTGCCCCATGGAACCGTGTTTAAAGGTGCACTGTGTAGAATTAGTGGGATTTTGCGGAACGGACTTGGCAGAAATGGAATGAAATATAATGTTGATAAGTATGTTTTAATTTGTGTATAATTCCATTTAAAAAACAATCATGTTTTTGTTACCTTAGAATTAGCAAATCTTAACAGATTGTGAAATGTGAGAGACACATGACGACATATCATGATCAATTTAACTGTTTTGTTCCTATAGTGTGTGGAGAGCAACAATTTGCCAAAACAGCACACCACACACTAACAGATTCCATTCACCAACAACCTAATCTCCTAGTCCTAATCTCCTCAGGGTTCCCCCCACACTACAGGATATCGGATTGGAAATATTGAACATGTTTAATACTTGCGATTTGCGATCGGTGCCGCCAGGACGGACTTCCGAGCAGATCGGGGAAGTAAAACACACCTACTATACCTCACACCACAGGATAATCTGGTACGATAATCTTTAGAAGCATTGAAAAATCGGGACTTTGCTCACAATTGTTGGGCAAATCGGGCCCAAAATCAACTTTATTATCATGTAGTGTGTACCCCGCTTTAATAAGGCAAATCAGATCATGGAATGAGATGAAAATTAACACACCACACAACCTCTTCCTCGTCTTCCATCCTGAACTAGTTGATGAAAAACAGACAGCCCACAACCACCCCCCCAAAATGTTCATATACTGTAAACCCAAATCTTAAAAAGGTAATTCTGGAGATTAAGTTTAAGGCGAAGCGCAGCATTATACATTTTTTCCTGCTTGTAAATAATGCTCTAACTGACGATGACGCCACGCAAATGGAGTTAGATAACTATCCAGATAGGAGGATGAAATCGATTTTTATAACATTTAGACAAGGCAGATTACAATGATGGAATGTGTCTGAGTAAGGACTAGATGCTGAGGGGAAACAAAGAGATCTTCCGAAATAGATTTCCACACATTTCCTTTCCAGAAAAAAACTGGTAAATTTGTTCGCTTTGTCGATATTTTATGAATGAGGATAAGGATTTTTTTTCTAATTTATCCAATCTAAAAAAAATTAAAATAAAACCCTTGAGGTGATCAAAGAACAAAATGAGAAGAGGTTAGAATTAGAAATTTGACTCATTTGAGCCAAAATATCGCCAACTCCTACCTGCACGGATGTGAAGATACGAGCGAGGGATCCCGCAAAGAGCAGGAAGACGGAAATGGCGGACAGCTGGCCAGTGTGTCCATTCTGAAAGTTAGTTGCCGCCTGGATTAACTGAGAGAGCAAAAGCGAGAGAGGGCGTTTAATACGTGTTGTGACAAATGAATGAACATGTATTTGGGAGGTCAGGAAGCCACACCATTTCTCACTTTGAACAGCGAGTCAAACTACGAGTGGGGATTTGAGTTCCATTGGTACCGGGAAGGTATTTTCTGGAAGGGTACACCACTGTATAGCTGTACTGAATTAATACCATGAATATGAGTAATTATTTTGTGGGTCATGTTGGCCACAGAACATGAAACACAAAATATTCAGACGGGTGATTAAAGGAAAAACCAACATAAAGTGTCTTAATAAGGTGCTGGGCCATGGGAGCCACGAGAACGGCTTCAATGCGCCATGGAATTGATTGTACAAGTCTGGAACTCCACTGGAGGGATGGAACACCATTCTTCTAAAAGATATTCCCTTATTTGGCGTTTGATGATGGTGGTGGAGAGCGCTGTGGGCTTGCGAAAATGCGTCAGATACGCTGCATGTTAATCAATACAGAAGGTCACAACAAGCGGAAGCGTCATCGCCAACGCATCATGCCGCAAGGCTCCTAAACCCCTCACCTTTCTTTACACCTCGGCTCTATTATTCCTGGCGCAAAGCACAAACTGGAGCGTAGATTCCCATATAAAAAGGTCCATTCAAAAGACATATTTAGTGAAAATATTTAATTACCAAGCCTGGTATGCATCAACCACATATATAAAATCGCTGATGTGCCGTCCTAATGTGGATTAGTTAAATTAATTTTTCCCCACAACAAATTAAACCTCACTTCTATATAAATTACATATATTTACAACACATATTATATATATAAACACTTAGGATATAAAGGCACATGGACCACTATCCACGGTGGATTCAGATAAAAGATTTTGATACAGACGGCTTGAAACGGCTTGTCGTTTTATTTTCAATTTATCTTTCAAGAACTTAATCAACTCTCCACCGAAGCTGCCGCATTGAACTTGCGAAGATTAGCATTAGCATCACGGACCCCGGGTCCTAATGAGCTGCTCTAACGGTGCCTAAATAACTCAAATACAAGAGGGAAAAATGATGGGGAATTCAGAAGGGGTCCTTAAGGGAAGCTCAGGTAGCCTCGGGGTCCTAGTGCCTGGCAAGCTCCGTAGGATTCTCCGCAAATAGAGCGCAACAGTGACCGCCCACTTTGGGTTCGTAAGTAAAAACCCCATTCATATTCTGAATCAAGGTTTTGATTATAGCCATAATGTCGTAACGATCCAAGGTAGACTTAGCATGAGCCAAGAGATCGTGAAATTATGGTATATTCTCCTCTATAAGTCTGTATGATATCAACCTTGTTTTAAGAAAAACATGTTTTATTCACAATGTTGTGGAGAAGTACTACACTATCCATAATCTGAGTCTAACAGCGAGGTCTGCGGAGCGAGATTGGTGGAGCTCACTGTTAGAACTGCACCTGCACCAAAGCTAGAGGGTGGAGCTTTTCAGCAAGGTGGGCATTCGCAATGGTTTATGGGATGATTTAGTTCCAAGACAATTATTATGTACAGTCTTGTACCTTTGCCTTTTCTTCCATTTTCCAATTTTTCTTTTGCTCCAAATCAAATGTTTTATGGTCACGATTCATCTGCTAGTTGGTTAGCTTGCTTCCAGGCTTAAAACTCTTTATATAAGGATTTTATGAAATGTCAATGAGCAAATGAATGGGAAATACACTTCCAGAACCGGACCCGCCCACCCGAAGTGGGCAGTCACTGATGCGCTCTATGTGAAATATAAACAATGAACTCTAATCTCACAAACGAATCCAGCTACGTTCCTAAACAAACCGACTCCAAATGCAAACGAAATGAAAAGCAAAGGGTTGAAAACGAAAGCAAAGATTCACTTTAACTCATTAAAGGTTGACACATTCCACAATTTCTAGTTTCACAGTGATAGAAAGTCTGGAGCAGGGGTGCCCACACTTTTTCAGTTTGGGAGCTACTTTTAAAATGTCCAAGTCAAAATGATCTACCTACATTAAAAATGATAAACATATATTTATTTATATTGTGGCGAGCGCCACAGGGAGCGAATGAATAGAGAACACCAACGAGTCAGAGACGGGAGTCCTCTTTATGTTGTCCTGTGGTCCTTACACCGCACGACCCAGGTACAACTTTTATTACCAGGAAACTACCACACGTTAACCACAACACACCAGGACATAACTCTCACCCATGGTGGCAAAAAATAAAAAAATAAAAAAACACACACACAAAACATGAACATGCGTAAGTGAAGTGAAGAACAACAATCATAAACAACGCTGCAGAACATCATAAATCGTCCAAATAAACCCAAAAATCCCCACAATCCCGCATAATCCCTCAGGCCTCACATCACTGATGACTTGCACTGAATGGAATCAGCCAGGGTTGCATAGTCCAGGCAGTAGCTGCTGGTAGCCATCCTCAAGCAGACTTCCAAATGATCATCAGTCATGGTGGAACGGTATTTGGATTTAATAATCTTCATGTGGGAAAACGCTGACTCGCATAAATAAGTGGAGCCGAATAATGCAGTGA
>OMKR01102729.1:4274-15296 GCA_900302355.1 Cyttopsis rosea | reverse complement strand
ATTACTTTCTTTCTCATTTGTTCCTGAATTTCTTTGGATCTCGGCATGATGTCTAGCTTTTGAGGATCTTTTGGTCTACTTCACTTTGTCAGGCAGGTCCTATTTAAGTGATTTCTTGATTGAGAACAGGTGTAGCAGTAATCAGGCCTGGGTGTGGCTAGAGAAAGAACTCAGGTGTGATAAACCACAGTTAAGTTATGTTTTAACAGGGGGGGCAAACACTTTTTCACACAGGGCCATGTAGGTTTGGATTTTCTTTCTCCCTTAATAATAAAAACCTTCATTTAAAAACTGCATTTTGTGTTTACTTGTGTTGTCTTTGACTAATATTGAAATTTGTTTGATGATCTGAAACATTTAAGTGTGACAAACATGCAAAAAAATAAGAAATCGGGAAGGGGGCAAACACTTTTTCACACCACTGTATATATATCATATAGTGCTGTAGTGCTGTACGGTAACAACTTAATAATATTAACCATTAACAAATCCAAGATCAATTTTACTCTTATATTTTATATACAATTTCACAGCAAGATTTATGTTTAAAAAACGTATTGAAGTAAATGATTATAATTTTGCATTGATTTACGTTATTTCTCAGGAAATTACTATATAAAATACTATATATAAATAAAATTTCTTAATTGATGGAGTATGGTTTGTCTATCTCAAAGTAAAAAAAACAAAAAACAAAAAAGAATTTGCAATAATACAAAAACCAATACGATTATGATGTTCAACCAGTATGTGAAAAGTACCAGGATGATGAGAGGATAAAATAATAAAAAAATTTTACACAAGAAATGACAATAATCCACATAAAAAAAAGAAAATACAGAATAAATTTGAACTGCGATTGTGATTTAAATGCAGTTTGAACCGTGATAAATGTGATTTAAATGTAGCTTGAATTGCGATAAATGTGATTTAAATATAGTTTGAACTGCGATAAGTGTGATTTAAATGTAGATTGAACTGTGGTAAATCATCAGGAGTCACTTGAGGGGTTCAAAATGAGTTCAGAATAAGTTTTCCAGCTCCTCTCGGTTCATTTCGCACCCAAATTTGCCTCTATGCTGATGATGCATCGCTGTTTCCCAGAGTCATGAAAAAAACAAAACATTTAACATATTAACGTATTATCAAAGTCTCTTCTCAGGCACCTCGGGATATAAAGATAAAACGGAGGAATTTAAGATTATAAGTGTTAAAAAATGAAAGCGCGTTATATTAAATAATTTTATTTTTTTTGTCTCTCAGTACTGAGCTGGGTGAAATTGGGAGACAAAGTCACCCTGGAAATGAGCATTAGGAGTAAATAATGTGTGCTACTGTCTGCCTCCTCAATTTAACTCAAGCATGTCTTATTAAAAATGGAAAAAGGGCCCATGCCACATTAGGGATTAGAAATCTGAAGTATTTAAGCATGAAATGAGCAGTGTGCTGAATGCCTAGCAGACAGATAACCACTTCCAGCCGATCCACCGTACGGTTTCCATGGATTTGCATTGGAATTGGCAGGAATTGGCTCATGCAGTATGTACATATACTGTATATACAATTATATATACTGTACATATATAAACAGGAGGTTCCTCCATTTCGCCTTTCAGGGTGTAGCCTACGGGTACACCTGAGTACCGTTCAGTTACAGATGTCTATAATGGTAAATACAGGTAGGTTTAGTGTGCATCTTCCACCACCAGATGGCACATGTGAGCAGACATCCCAGACAGACAGCTGCATTCTGGGTAGCGGGCACAGCGCGCACAGCAGAAGGTCTGCGCGAAGATCAAATGCAAGATTCCCTCCCGAGAGAAGCTGAACAAAGGAGCAAAGAAGCACTACTTGGACAAAATAAAGGAAATTAACGGGCTTGATCCGTACAAACACAATGAGTGGTCGGTTGAACTCTACAAGCTGCCGCAAGTTACATTTCCACACGTGTTTTCCTGCCTTGTTTGATGTGTGAGCGCTTACTTCCAGTAAAAGTAATAGTAATAGTTTGTCTTTTTGTATCTCTACATTTTTCACTTGAAATGTCAGTACTTCAAGGTTGCCACTGCACTAATCAATATTGAGATATTGAATATTGACAAAGAGATTCAGAATTGTAGTAAGTTTCCATCATTTATTTCGGTAAGACGTGGTATGAATAACGCTGTTAATGCAGTCTACAAATAATAAACTAATAAATAACTAATAAAAAAGTGACTTAATTACTGTGAAGTACAGTCATAAAAATAGCATAATAAATTGTACAAGGTAGAAAAAAGTTTGAGTTCATGTTGGTATTTGAGGAAGAAAATGCATAATAGTTTGATGGAGGAAAGTACATTTCAGAAATTTGGCTCTTGTGAAAATTGAATATATTAATGAATATATTTTGAGTATTTTTTATTTGTGATTGATGATGTAGTTTTAGACCTATCACAGCGTGACTCGGATTCGAACCGGCGTTGCTGTGGTCATCAAGCAAGGCGAGTTCCAGTTGGTGTTTGAGGAAGACCCGCCGCGACAGCTGCGATCCCTGCTGCCCGGCCAGAGAGCGCCGCCGCCGGGGAGAGCGGAGGAAGCTGACGGGGACGCGTAGACGCATAGCGGCAACATAGAGCAGCAGGTTCCGTGTCGTATTTAGTCTATAAACTTTAACTTCATCAATAAAATAAATAAAATAAATACATCTACAAGAAAAACACAATTTTTATTAGTTGTAAACAAAATTACTCCTGCTGCAAGATTCAAAGATATAACTGGTTATATTAAATAAATTGAATTAACTATTTTTTATTTGTGATTGATGTAATTTTAGACCTATTGCATCATTTGTGTGAGTGTGTTTGTGGAACACACACACTCACTCATTCTTTGCAGAGTTGCAGGACTCCAAGAGTAAAGTTTCCATATTCAACCATTTTCCATATTTGGTCCGGACTCTTATTAAAACGTTTGTTGCCAGCTATGAGCTAGGCTAAGCTAATAGGCTAGCACAACACCAGAGGCTCGCGGTTCGTGAAGCTGGAAAGATGTGTTACCTTTCCAGCTCCGAGCACGTTCACGCAAATATGTTTATTTAATTAAATCGCAGTCTTGCGGTTATATAATCACACAGGCTGACGTCGCAATTGCGATTGTGATTGTGAGCAGTGCGGAGTGTTACTGTTCATGTTGTCATATGAAATTGCCTGTGTGGATGCACTGTCGTGGTGGTTGTGTGCCCCCTCACGAAAATCAAATGCCCTGTCCAGTGATCTGCTCTGGGTTGAACAGCTGTCGGTGTGCTGATAAAACCATTTGATTCCTATCAAACTTTGATTTGAAGTGTGTGCCTAAAATAAGCAAGTAAAAAAAATTCTGTGTCTACATTGAACGTATCAGACATATAATTGTTTTTACATATATATATATATATATAAAATTGTAGAATAAGAAAATAAACCGTTTGCCTTTTGTTTTATTTTGTTTGTGTTTTACATTTTTTTTATTTTATTTTGTTTATGTGCCCCGCATAGCCGATTAGCAAGCTTGTTAATTGTGGCGTTGAAATGACATAGTTTCTCATTTTTGCCATTTAAATGTTTGTGTTTAGATGGGACGGCATCGAGAAAACCAAATGCAGCAGCATTTTTCATTTGACCCTGCAACCAATAAGTCCATATGCAAAATTGAGGGATGCGGAGCTGAAATTGCTGGAAATCAGGCAATCTAAAGAGGCACATTCAACAAAAGCACCTGGACATCTTCAGCGACACAGCAACCCGTGTCACCCAAAAGAGACCAGCTGATACAGCGCATACGACTTTGGATGCTGTTGTTAAAAATCCCAAAGTCGCCCAAGTGCCCCTCACACCTGACACATTGGTAGACGCTGGCTTGGAGCTTGCGACCGTTAATGGCAGACCATTTTCATTCATGGAGGACTCTGGCTTCAGAAAGATAATTGACCCATTACGACAAGCCAATGGAAATAGTTTTACAATCAATTCGGCCAACATACGCGAGAAGGTGTCAAATGTTGCCCAGAGCGAAAGACAAAAGCTCATGGATGAACTAAGTGGAAGACTTCTTATGCTGCAAATTGAGTGCTATGTGCAGAGACCGCGCTGTCCTAGGCATCAATGTGCAATATGCCAAAGGAGAGCTCATTGTGTTGAGAACATTGGCTGTGAAGGAACTCACAGAAAGACAGACGTGTTGAATGAGTATAATGTCAGCTTAAAACAGGTATACTCAAATACTGCGGATAACAGCACCAACATGCAAAAAGCAGTGAGTGTATTATCTGACATGCAAGCGGAGGGGATGAGCGATGACGATGCCACGGAGTCCCCTACGGAGATGAGTGAGGCAGACACCGGAGTGTGTGAGGACAATCAGGAACCTATTGTTGAAATTGACTCAGTTGTTCAGGGACATGTGTTAACAGCAAAATTGACAGCAGCTTTGCAAAACGATTGGTCCAGTGCATCAAAGGACGTCAGCATATGTTGTTTGAAAACAATACATTCGTGGCTGCCTTATTTGTTGACCCAAGGTACTGACAGAACATCAAGCTGAAATGGCTAAAATACACCTTTCCCGTATTTGGGACGCGATCCAAAACCTGTCCAGCAACGCACATAACGTAGCAGAGCCCACGCCTTCCTCCTCGTCCGAAGAGGATGAAATAGAGCAGCTATTAATAGCTAAAGAAAGAGAGACCTCCGTTGTACGAAAGGGTAGAAAGAAAGAGAAGAAGTGCGTTTAAAGCACAGTGAAAATGTCCTCAGTTATTGGGCCACTATGGCTGTAACCAATGCGGATTTGCACAAACTCACCATGAGTGTCATTGCACTCCCCGTCACGCAAGTCAGTGTGGAACGCCCATTTTCATGTTCAAAATTAATTTCTTCTCCACTGAGGTCGTCACTGAACGACGATATCCTAGTGGATATTCTTTTCATTCGTTTGAATAAACAGTTTGGATTGTAGTACGCAAACATGCTGCTGACAATGTGTTTCCAATTTCCTTACAGTGTTCATGGTAGTCTGTTTTGACAATGATTAGGTCATAAAAAGGTCTGTTTCTGTTACTTAGTGGCTGTATGTTCCTTTTACAAATTTACTGATTGGGCTATAATGGTATGTGTGTTTTGGCCCTATAGTCGTAACTTTTTATAAAGGTTGTTGTGGCTACATAGCCTATTTCTGTTATTATTAAAATACCGATTCTGCTTGGAACGAGACGATTGAAAAATAATTCTGGTTCGAAGCCCTGGCTGCAAGATTAGAATTCTGTGACAATGCCAAGACATTACATGTGCGGCACTACAAACAGAAAGAAGTAGAGCTAGACACACTTATACTATAAAGGTGTATAACTCCTTTGTTTGTGGCCTCCACACACAATGTGTGTATGTATACTACATGGTAGCCAAACTTTTTTTTACTTCCTAACTTTTGTAGCACTGTACTGTTGCTGTAACTGTTTTTCTTTAAATCAAACTTTTTTGAAAACAAACATTCAGAATGTCATTCTTCAAGCCTCTCTACCTACATAAGAGCAATAAAAGAATGGCCCCATTCAGCAGGAAAGGTTTGAAACTTGACACATCACCTCCACCCTCAGTTGGCTACTTGACACATTGGCCATGTGGCATTGTTGGTCCTCCAAGCCCAATTGCATTCTGGGAGAGGTGGCTGAAAAGAGTTCAGTGGGTGATGTGAACAATCTGAAAGGAGCCACTTTCTTAAAACTTTCTTTCTTAAATCACTGTTATAAAACAATAAAGGCAGGAAATAGGAATGCTTAGAATTTACAGAATAACAGAGGAGGCATGCTAGTATAGTGAGCATGAACTTAAGTAAAACACATTCAACATTATCTCATTGAAGGAGTACAGCACTATCCAAATGTAACCATTTAAAGCACAAATTGTGTTTCTAAATGTGTGTTTTGTGCTGAAAATCTGGAAATGTGTTCCAAAACTTTAAGAGCTGATTTCTCAGAACTTCTGTTTTCAAAACCTTAATCTTTAAGCCTCCAAAATATTTGCCCGATTCCCACAAGTGATACCTTGTTTTGAAGCTCTGATTCTGTGATTGATCATGTGAAAAAACAAAAATGTCAAATTTCTAAATGTGACCCTAAAGTATGCGGTCGGTCACATTTATTTTGTTTTTATTTAAGTGAAATGTTAATTAAAGCAGCTGCATTTGTTACTTCTTATTCACTTCTTATATACATTACGAGTGCTGTGCAATGTTCATTATCTAAGAATAATGTTTAGCATTTTATCTTCAGGTTTTTCCCCCCTATTTTTCTTTGATATTAATTTTGTTAATAAAACAGGATGCTAAATGCTGCTTTTGTTAGATTTTTTTATTTTTTTTTACAATGCAGATTTGTATTTTAAAGGTGCAGTGTGTAGAATTAGTGACATTTTGCGGAACGGACTTGGACGGAATATAAAATTCATAAGTATGATTTAACTAGTGTAAATCCCATGAAAATTAGAATCGTGTTTTCGTTACATTAGAATTAGCCGTTTATATCGCCATGGGGGCTGGAGCCCCTTCCACGGACCATGTTGCACCGCCATGTTTCTACAGTAGCCCAGAATGGACAAACCAAACACTGGCTCTAGAGAGGGACTTTTGCGAGTTTCGCGGCCACCGTAGAGTTTCCTCCACGGACGCTGCCATTTTGCACCACCACGGACACAGAGGGGATTTCAGTTGGTTGCAATCTGCAACCTCACTGCTAGTGGCCGCTAAATTCTACATACTGCACCTTTAAGACTAATGTTTATTTCAGACAATTTCATTCCACCAATAAAAGTGTTTTTAAAATGCATCATGGTTTACGAGGCCATCAAATAGGAACAATAAAAGCAAAGCAAATGCTTTTACAAAGTAGAATAATAACTACTGATTAGCTATCAGAATATGATAATAATAATAGATATACAAAATTGCATTTAATAAAAAGGGTTAATATTATACTCATTTTCAGCTTTGGGGTCATTGAAGAAGCCTTGTGGACAGATTCTCTCAGCCCCTTTGGGATGGGTGTGTGGTGTGTGGTGTGTGGTGTGTGCGGCTCTTGGCTGCAGCCTCAGAGGTGAATGTGCTGAGTTGTAATCCAGCATAATCCCGTTGGTGAGGCTGGATACAGCCTTCACACTCAGACACAGCGATCCACAGTGGACGCTGGACACATCGCTTCCAAACAAGGAAGGCCAGAACCCAGAGGGGTCTGTCGCAGCTCCAGCCTCCGTTCTCCTCGCTACTCAAATAAATCTGCCATCTCACACTCTTGTCACAATGCCAAAGAGTGGATTTAAAGGCAAAGCGTAAATGGAACTTCTTGTAATTTGCAGCGTAGAGGAAATCTATAGTCCACTATCAGGCACATTCAGAGATGGATTTGAATACAGGGATAATGGCAGGTACAATGAAGAGAAATCCAAGGACTTATCCAGCTTTTCCAATTTGTACAAATCCACCTTTTTCTATTACCTCCACACTAAATGATGATTATATTTGGGCCTGGTTGCCTTTTTCCAAGAACTCATGCATTTCTCATAAGAGGATATTTAAATTGCCATTGTTTTCCAGTGCTAAGCAATAGAGCGGCATTCGAGCCCATCTTAATAAAAAGTAATTTTTTGGTCCGATGTGAACGGGTCAATCTGGTAGGACTGAAGGTAGGACTGAAAACGGGTCAATCTGTAGTTGTCTGGTTTGAACTGCTTTCATGTTGGTTGTAGAGCAAAATAGTGAAACACCGGCTAAAACCAGTTTAGTCGGTGTGAAAGGTGCATGGCTGAAAACAAAGGTCAAAGGGGCATCATCAATAATGACAGTGAGCAGATTGAAGGAGGGAGAACAACACTCTCACCCTCTCTCAACTACCCTCCCATGGGCTTCCCAAATTCAGAAGGATCTGGCTCCACTTCCTGCCAAGATGTCAATGAGCGTAAATCCAAACTTAAGGCTTCAAATAATCTCTTCAGAAACCAACAGATTCTATATCCTTTTTGTTCTACAGTCCATGGGTTTACCTCTACACCATTGACAGAATATCCCCATTCCTTATGAGGGAAGCAGCTGAACACTTGGAATCTGTCCAGGCTGCAAGCCTCTGCCCTCAGACCTCTGTTATGTATCCACAGCGCTGTAGCCCGCCTTGTGTTCAACCGACCAACATTCTCCCGGGTCATCCCCTTCTTCTAGTCTCTTCCTTGGATAACCATCTCTGTTCTTATCAAATTTAAGACATTGTTACATGCCTAAGGGGCTGTATATCGAACTGCCCCTCTGTGTCTTCAACCACTAGTGAGGTTCCAAATTCCAGCTTGGTCAGTGAACTCCTCCATCCTTGCAGGTCACCTAGACCCACCGTCGCAATGAGACCACCCAAGGCTCCTCATCTACCCTTAAAATAAAATGTGTTTGGACTCTAATAAAGTTACCTGTTCCCACTCAAGGCTTTAGTTGCAGACAAATCTAGTTATTGCAAGTTACTGGAAAAAGTGTCTGCTCAATGATGTGATGAGCTTACCCAGACACAATCAAAAGCGCAGGTACCACACGTTAGGGCCCTTTACATCAGAGCAGGGTGTGTGGCTTGGCTGGCAGCGACTTGGAGGGAGAGGTAAGAGTCTGAGAGAGTAAGAGAGAAAGAGAGCTCCATCTCCTAAGGGGCAAGATTCATCAATAAGGGAGGGCACAAGCAAATACAATGAGATGAAAAATGAGTCCACTCTGAGGCACACTGAGGGAACACGGGGCTTTGGCAGGACGCCCCACTGAATGACATCACAGGGGATGAAACTAGAAATAGATGGGACAGCCTGTCTTGGTAGAAGGCGGCGGAACAGCCCCCCAGATGCTGAGGGGAGGATTCTGGGTAGACATGATTAAGGTGACCGCACTGTCAAAACAGAAAGAGAAAGATCGAGAGGGAGTGAGAGAGAGGGGAGAAGGGGGCGGCTAAATCAGCATCAAGCAGTCTCTGTAGGGCATGGCAATTGTAGAGTTAGAGGAAGGCCGGGAGGAAGGCTGGGAGGGAGGAAGGGAGCAAGCGTCTCACCTCAGATGATCCTGAAGCCTCGTCGCCAACATACGAGAGCGTTAACAATGGCGACGAAACGTAATCCAACGAGAATCTAAGCAAGGCCTGGAATCAGCCGCAACTCAGCAAGCATGACACAGACAGCTCTTAAAAGGGGAGAAGGCGCCATTAATATTTAAGTCGCGGAGCTGCAACTTTTAGCGCTCGTATCATTACATCCCGATAAGCCTTTGTATCTCCCGTACTCCCATGGTGCATTTATCAGCGATCTCGTCGGCCCCTGGTATACACCGGAGGTTTGACGAGGGGCGGGAAGAGAAACCTGTGTTTCAACCAACAGATTTCTATCTACTGCTGCTGCCGGCTCTCTAATTGGAGCCGGAGAGGAGGGGAATAATCCCAGCAGATTGATGACTCCGCTCGGTAAGTGTTTGTGGTCTATCAGAGAGTGAAATGAGACTTTGGGGATGATGCAGCAATGGGATCCCTGCAACCTCGCCGACATCTCTCTCTCCCTCTCCCACTCCATCTCCCACTCCCTCCCCCTCTTTCCCCCTCTCTCCCAATCTCCCTCTCTCCCTCTCTCTCCACAAGATAAAAAACAACCACCAACCCAGGCAGATGGGGCAGAAGTGACTGTCATCGCTTTTGTCTTCACAAACACATCCTCAATCAAAGTGACAAGTGAGCGCGGTGGCGTCTCTGGCCGCCTCAGCGGGACACTGCGATCAGCCCCTGCTGAGTCAGACAAAGGGTCCGAGCAAGGACATTAACTAGACCCAGGGTAATGGATATGGGATAGAGATGGCAGAGAGCTGAGGGCTGGAAGTGCACTATTTATTTCTAAGCTGTGTTGGAGTGTGTGTGTGTGTGTGCATTTCTTTATTTGTGTTTGTTTGTTTGTGTATTTATTTAGCTCTGTGGGTGTTTTAATTTGTTTATGTGTTCATTTGGGCACTGGGAGTAGTTGCTGGAAGTGGTACATTCATGTCTGTTTCTGAAAATGTCTTTTTTTGTTCATTTACTATGTATGTGGGCGTTTGTATATTTGTGTGTGTTTTTATTTATGTATTTATTTTATGTTTGTGGGTGTTTTAATTTGTTTATATGTTCATTTGGGTGCATTCAGAAATGACTGAATGGAACGCACCACTGTTTCTGTTGGGTTTATTTTATTCATTAACCGTGTATGTGTGCATTTGTTTATTTGCCTTTTTATTTTATTTTTTATTTATTTTATGTGTGCATTTGTGTTTCTGTTAGTGTATTTTGTTTTTCATTTACTGTGTGTGTATGTGTGTGTGATTTTATTTATGTTTGTGTGTGTTTTAATGTGTTTGTATGTCCATTTGGGCACTGGGAGGAGAGGCTGGAAATTAATGAAATGAACGCTGTTCACTGTTTCTGTTTCTGTTGTTTTGTTTTTCCTTTAACTGTGTCAGTATGCATTTGTTTATTTGTATTTTTATTTATTGTATGTGTGTATTTTTTTTGTTTTGTGTGTGTTTTAATTTGTTTGTATGTCTATTTGGCCACTGGGAGTAGTGATGCATTCATTTCTGAGCTGTGTTAGATTGTTTTTTTTGTTTGTGTGTGTGTGTGTGTGTGTGTGTGTGTGTGTGTGTGTATGTGTGTTTATTTGTGTGATTGTTCATTTGTTTTGTGTTTTGTTCCTTACCTGAGCTGGAGGGACCCAGGGGTCGCTTGGCCCCCTGCTGGAACAGGGTGTCCTTGCTCTGAGGGCCCTCCTGCCCCACCTCCACCACCAGCACCTGCTGCAGTGGGGCACTCCACTTCACGGTGTACTTGGGCCCCACGGGCACCAGGCTGCTGATATCAGGTGGGCCCCTGGTGGTTGGAAGAGAAGAGGATTTTTTGTTTTAAGAGCAGCGTGGAGAGAGAGGAGAGTAACAACTTGACGAGAAAGCCCCCTCCCCTGCAAACCATGCGAACCCCGGCGA
>OMKR01102728.1:0-17843 GCA_900302355.1 Cyttopsis rosea | reverse complement strand
CCCAAATCACAAGAAAACACTTTCATGTTCTGTTCCTTTATGTGTGAGAATGAGTCAAGTTGTTGACGAGCATATTTGACGACCTGGAACACACAGGAGACATTTTCTCAGACTGTGCTAAAGGCTCTGGTGTCTAAAGATTTGTTTTTTCATGGATACGCAACTTAGTTTGGAGTCATTGGTGACATTGAGAGATGTCAATGGAAACAAAATATCAGCCAAGAGGCGTTTTTTAACATTTTAAATTGTCCATTCTGCAGGATAGAGTGGAAGTCGAAGTAGGTTTTTCTTCCCAAAAGCTGTTTTCAGAATATTTCCAGATTTATTTTGTATGTTTTTACATTCCCTGGCTTTCTAGGGAGTTACTTGTATTATTGTATCCTTCACCCGAACATTGACCAAATAACATTACCGGCATAATATGACATGAAATGACTTTTCTTCCTGAAAAGAAAAAGCGCAGGTCATTTTACGTGCCATGACTCCACTTATGAGTTATTCCCATGAATAAGGTTCTGTTTCGTTGGAAGGGGATTTCAGCTGTGTTTGGGAGCGCTGCCAGTGTCAAGGAGTTTTGTCTGTGGCAGGAATCTAAAACGGCGCAGCGGGGCCGTGGCTTACAGCAGGCCCATATGTCAGCCCTGTAGGGGGGGCTGACAGGAGGTTGCAGTACGTGTGTATGTGTGTGAATATCTGAAAGTCGGTGCGTCGGCATTTGTCTCAATGAATCAGGTTTGGCAGTCTCTAGAGTGATACTGAAGTGCGGTTTTCGCTGCGATCGATCCGGCGAACGTCTCTTTACCTTGGTGTCCAGCCGCTGGAGGTACGAACAGATGTACTCAATACTGGCACCAAACGGATGGACGTGGAGGAACGTGGAGATGATCCCTGGGGCAAAACACAGCGTGGAGTCAAACAGAGATGTTATTCCATCAACCACAGAGACGACAACATCGCCACCTTTGTGTTTCTCTCACCTGCTGAACATGACATGAAACATATTCGGATACAGAGAGCGGTCCACCAGACCAGAGCCCCTTCTGCTCTCCACTGCTCGATTGCAAAGCCATGCTTCGGGCGCCGCTTCTGGTCTCAGCTCTGTTAAGAGCCTCTTGCATTATATGGCTTCAGATTACAGGGAGTGTTTAATGACGGCTTTGATGCTGCTGTCTCTAATCAGAGCCCTGTGCTCCCAAAACGCTCCTCCCAGATGAGAGATGATACTCCTTCAACCTTGGTTAGTAACAGCTTTAGGTTTGTGAAAGGCACTAACAAACTTCCTGTCACCTCCAACACCGGAGCAGCTCTGCTGACATTTAGTGCAACTACACAAGCGTTGTTTTGTCAGAAGCAGGAGATTCCGATATTCTTATAAGATGTAGGAGGCTGCGAGATTACCACGTAGAGAAACGCGCTGTTGCCAGTAAAAGATGCCGCATTTTGAATTTTGGGGGAATACCCTCGGGCAGTCACTAAGTCACTAACAACCCAGTAAGACTGCCCTATCCCACCAGGTGCTCTCTCCCACAAATAGGGGTGGTCATGGATGGTCAGAGAAGGCCAAGGCAAGAATCCTCCCTTAGATAAGGCTATAGATTTCATTCAATTTCATTCGGCAAAAGTCAAGTTCCAAGTTTTCTTTTCAAATTAAATAAAAAGTCCCATAACTCACAGAGTCCGCAGCTCTGCATCTTGCACGCTACATGCTCCTAGGCATATTAAAGGGGGCAGTGGCTCAGGAGTTTCGATCCCCGGCTCCTCCGGGTAGCACCTTGAGCGAGACACTTTATCCCCCTAACTGCTCCCCGGGCGCTGCTACGTGGCAGCCCACCGCTCCTCGATACTCCAGATACTGGGATGGGTAAACGCAGAGGACTAATTTCCCCCCTGAGGGATTAATAAAAAGGTATACAAAAACAGTTAAGAATTTGGACCGAACCGAAAGACAAATCAGAGGGAATTAACATGCCCACCGAAAAACTATCTTGCCTTCTTAAATCTTAAATGATCATTACAACAATAAGATAATCTGTGTTTAACATTAGTGGATTAATACCCGTCAACGCTCTCGATAATAGCCAGACTGGGCGCTGCCATCATTTTTATGTGTAAATCAGCTATTTCTGACAGAAGAGTGAGCAGCTCTGGGACAGGAGAGAAAGCCGTGGGCAGTGTCAGCGTACCGACTAGCAGGGCTTCCCTCTCCGACTGAACAGGACTGTGGAAACTCTTCTCCGGAGGTCCTTCCTTCTCCTGGCTGCAGGACACCACAGAGGACGCCGTTGCCTCCTGCACGCACAAACACATTGAGAAATGAGCAAGTGGCCAAATTTGCTACCTTACCTCTAATGTTGAGATTCACGAAGAACAAACTGCGTGAACCTTTAAGGGGTCGGATGTATGAACCATGTGTGCACGCATCGGGGAGAAAAATCCCAGAGGATTGAGATTGATGTTCAATTTCACAGCTTTCCTTCAAGATGTTCATTTACACTCCTTACGACATCGAGGTGATATAAATATTTTCCGGACAAATTCAAGGTGTTGGTGTGAATCAGTCAGTCCTCAATGCTTCAATGAGTCTATATTGACCTTCTGTTTAACAGCTTAGCTTGGCTCTCTCCACAACATCTGGAAGATGAAGCTGGAGACGGTGATATTGGGGAATCGTCAAATCACTGGAAAACAGCCCAAAAACTCCCAACAAGGAGCTTTGAGAGCAGAATACATGACGGATCTTCTACCACATTCCCTAAAACCTCAAGTTGAATTCTTTATCTTTAACTACCTTATACCTTACACCTAATAAACGGATACTATTCTATCCTATTTTATGCAGCTCTACTCTGTTCAGCGGAGCTGATGCAGCTAGACTTTATTGGACTTCAATACATGTAACTGAGCGGATACGCTGAGAATTACCACTTTCTTTGGTCATCGTCACTCTACTTGTGTGTTTAGCACATTGTCTTTACAAGTGCGCCATCCTTTTTTACGAGTGGATTTTTGTTCAATTTGATCTGCAGCTCAATGTGCAAGAACAAATTCACAGGTAAGTCCCGCATAAGGAAACCACCAGGAGGTGGCGATGCTTGAAGGGGAACGGTTTCTCCTCGGGTCTTAAGTGTATGGGAGACTTCGGGGATGGGCTCGATTTGTGCTCGGCTTTCACCATTTTTCCACTAAATCAGTTGTAATATATTAGTGTGTCCGGGTCGAGCTCTATTCAGAGCCAATTCCGGGTGTTGACAGGGTGTGTCAAGAAGATGGCTGATGAACGTTGTTCGGGTTGAAACATTTGTGGATCAGTGCGTATGCATGGTTTTAAAATCATGATATGTTTGGAGTGTACGCACTTGAATGAAGCCACATGAACCCAATATGCCTGAGAAGTATTAAAGTTGTTTGTCAGAACAGTGAACTTCAAGTTTCAATTGTTGTCAGACGGCGGCAGCTTTGCCTCTTTTCGGCAGGTTTGGCAGGCTTCACTTTAAACATGTAACGTCAACAATATGCAGACACTTGCTGGAAATGTTCCTAATAAACCCCCAAAAAAAGGTGGAAGACACAATACACGACCGCCTCCAAACACTCTGCGCAAACAACTTGAAACGTGAAGACAGATGAAGGAAAGACAGACTTCGGGAAGCTAATGGTGAAGAGGCAAAGGAAGTGTTGAGTAACACTTGGCGTCTTTTTTAATGTGTTTGTTGTCCTACATTTTAGCATGTTTACAGTCTTGGCTCGTGGAGTGACGAGCCGTGTGGTTTTAACTATCACACTGGTTGTGTGTGTGCATGTGTGTGTGTCCTCACATATGGCTGGACGATTACTCTAGGGCAGTGGTATTCAAACTGTGGAGCACGCAGGAATTGCAAGGAAGGGGGGGGTGGCGGCACAAGAAAATTAAAGAAAAGAATTAGGCCTTTATTATATATTTAAGCACAAATTTGACATGAAGTGTTTATTTAAAGTTTCTCAAAGAATAGGATAATAGTATATGTTTAAAATAATACAATTTATTCATATTTATTTTCATTATTTGTTGTCATTATTTTTGTTTTTCATTAGTTGTGCACCTTTCTGCCCTCGTAAGCTGTGTGAATAGGCAATAAAAGCCACAAATTAATGTGCCTGCTCGACTACCTTAGTTTGCATACAACACATTTTCTATTTGCACTTTTTGGGAGGTGGGGCGTCAAGGTCTTGAAAGGGAGGGCTTGGCAAAAAAAGATTGAATACCACTGCTCTAGGGGTAGATTAAAAGCTCCATGCTGTATGTGTAAATGCACACGGGTAGTCGCATGTGTGTATGCACATGCAATGTGTGAGTGATTTATTCAATGACAAATCAAGTCCATGTGAACTGGAATGGCCTGTAATGATCTGTCATGTCACTGGAGGGGGTAGAGAGGGAGGGAGGGATGGAAGGAGCGAGGGAGTGGAGGGAGGAAAAACACTTAGAGAGGAATGGAGGGCGTTCAGCCTTTTCCCACTTACACTGGCTTGATTAGCACTCTCCTCGCCGACTCTGTCATCTCGCTTTGACGTCTCCAGCTGCGGCACATTAGAGGCCTGCGAGAGAGAAAGTCAATATGAAGCTTGTCTGACTGTAACACACACGCACGCGCACACTCAAACACACACACACACTCACACACACACACACACACGCACGCACGCACGCACGCACGCACGCACGCGCGCGCGCGCACAAATAAATCTTCGCTCGCATGAACACGGAACGCAAGCCGTGTTTTCTCTTTGGAATAATCAGACGAGCAAAATGAATTGTTTTGTTTCCTTAACAAAGAACACACAGAAAGCCGACCCCAGATGGATATAAACACATTCTCCCTTTTTTCCCCCATTTCTGTTTTTAACAAAGAAGGAAGAAATAAATTATAATTGTTTATCTGTTTTGCGGCAGGCAGCTTGATTTTTGAGTCATAGAGCGAGCAATACAGAAAGACATTAATGTGTCTGGCTGTGGGGATGAGAGAAGGTTAATAGTGGCATTGACCCGAGCTGTGTGGATCTGCTCTTAAAGCAGGATCACGCGGGCTACCGATCCATACAGAAATGCCAGAAAACTGATTCCTCTTCCTACTTTTAATGAGGCGGCCTCCCATGGTATGTTTCCCTATGAGGAAAATTAATTACCATATTCCCAATTTTCTCAATACGTTTCGGAGTAGCCAGCTAATTGATCAAATCAGCCTGCTAAGAAGGTCCACGGGCATCTTCCCCCGGAGAGCTTCCTTTGACACAGGCATCCAATTTGCCTCCTAACCCGCTCTAAAAGCTTTTACTCTCTGAAATGTGACGTCAAGTTGTGAGGTGGGTTGTGTAAATAGCAAAAGAAGAAAAAAACAACTTTCCCATAAATCACAAGGTAGTCTTGCCAAACTAACTACTGAAGCACATAAATGTAACATTTTAAAACCTCCTTCATACTACTGGCTTTGAAGGAATTCCTACAAAGTATGTATTCATTTTCTATTTTCGCATTTATTAACAATCTATCTCAACCTACTTGTACATTATATTATTCTTAAGACATTAAAATTTTAATGAAATTAATGTTTTAAATAAATGTCTGTATTGATGATCCAAAACTTGGATCCAAAGTATAATATTAATTCATTTTCATATTTATTACTTGATTGCCTTCTATTAAGCTGCATGTTTTGTATGAATAAAACAATTATATCATTATTATTATAATTATTATAATAATAATTATTATTATTATTATGTTTCCAGGACCTGACCCGCAGATTTCTTCTGTAAAACAATTCAAATAAATTCTCATCTGACTTTGGTTAGGCCAGAGGTCGGCAACCTTAATCACTCAAAGAGCCATTTAGACCCGTTTTCCACAGAAAAGAAAACATTAGGAGCCACAAAACTCTTTTGACATTTAAAATTAAGATAACACTGCATATAACGTTTTTTTTATCTTTATGCTATAAACTATAGTGTGTTTCATTTATGAATCAATGAACTGCTACAGAGAAAACAAAATTACATTTCTGCATGCAACAAAAACATTTTGAACTCCGAAAAAAAGATGTTGGGTCGAAGGTTACTTTCACATAAAATATTCAATGTCTATTTGAGTCCTTCTTGTATTGATGAAAAAAAGCCGAACTTCAATTATCCAATAAAAGGACTATTTCACTGAACAATAAAAAAATATAAAATATAAAATACATTTTAATTAAATAGTTGTATTTTTACCGGGGTGGACTGTCCTCAGTGCGCCCCAACCGAGTCGCGTCGCTCTGGGCGGGGACCGGCCCACGTACACTCGGCGCAAAGGGTCGGCGGCCATGTCGGCTACCCACCCGACCCGTCTTGAAACACGGACCAAGGAATCTAACGCACGCGCGAGTCAGAGGGTCTCACAAAACCCCGCGGCGCAATGAAAGTGAAGGCCGGCGCATGCCGGCCGAAGTGGGATACCGGCCCCCCGGGGCTCGGGCGCACCACCGGCCCGCCTCCGCCCGGTCTGTCGGGGAGGTGGAGCTTGAGCGCGTGCGATAGTACCCGAAAGATGGTGAACTATGCCTGGGCAGAGCGAAGCCAGAGGGAGAGAGTACCATACCACCATGTAAATTAAATACTCATTATTGATTTTCCAAAGCCATAGGGAGCCGCAGCAGAGGGATGAAAGAGTCACATGCAGCTCCGGAGCCGCGGGTTGCCGACCCCTGGGTTAGGCTCTTGCTCCGTTTTTGGTGGCACCTTAATCTGCTAACTCAAATGGCCTATGAAGTAAACGGATGGAGGCGTAAACAACGCTGACAAGATAATCGTACGTGGCATCAAACTTGGCTGTGTGGCATCCTGTCCTTAAGGGACCGTTTGTTTTTTTTACAACCTTGACAATTTTTCTATTTTTCCATATTTTGACATGAATTGGAAGTATTGAGTGATTTACCGCCCCACTGGCCCCCGAGGCTCCATTGGTAGAGCTCGTCCGGTCCTCAGATTTGGAGGTTGAGTCACGAATGCGGAAGTAAAAGGACTCGGGGACTGACCTCAGATCGCTGTTTACACACAACCTTGTAATTTATAAACTTCACAGTAAACAGGGATGTTTGGAAGCGGACTCTGACATGCTGATTCAGGGTGCGTGTGCATGTGCGTGTCTCAGCGTGCGTGTGCCATGCCCACCCCAGAAGTGTTTCTCCCACTTCTGTATGAACATTCACAATTTCCACCTTATCAGTCCACCAAAATCTGACAAAACAAATTTGATGCAAGAAAGTCAATGCAGTTGCTGAATCTTCACTCATACACTCTCTACAAAGCCTAGTTTAAAAGTTTGTTCTGACTTTGCCGCGGTGTTCGGAGCAGCGCGGACCACGCTCCGCTCGCTGGCGCACCAGCCGTGGGTGGAGTTACTCAGATGGGGGGGCGGTTCTAATGCTAATGTGTCACACCTGACGTAGGGCGTGACAGCAACCTTGAACAGGGTGTTTTTCTCAACCGAGGCAGAGCAATTAAAAAAAAAAAAAAAACCTCACTGGGTTGTCTTTTTTCGCATGATATGTCCCTAATGCCAATTAACATTACGCCATACTCTCTCTCAGGCTACAATGGTAAACCAGCATCACAGTAGAAACAAACAAGCCACAAACACATCGATCACGAGAGCCTGTTTTATTGGCCGTGATTAGGGAAAGATTTCACAGAAAAATTGTTAGAGATCGCGGTTGTAGCTGCTGATTTGTCACTAGACGGCTAATTAGCCAACACGAGGCTTATCGAGAGCGCTGATTTCCCATGGACCTACGCCGAGGAGGACGTGTCGCAGTGTTGCGTGACTTTCTAATCAGAGCTGCATCCTACCTAGCGCATATTGACAACTCTGTCACTCTGGTCTGAAAAGCAATCACGTGCGGGAGGGCCGACCGCCCGCGACTCATTCACCTCTGGTTCTCTGAAAAGGCTCATCCACCTCGCCGCAGACAGATGGCTCCAGAACAGAAAACAAGCCATTAAACAGAGCGGCTCCAAACACGGCTTGAAAGCCTCAAGTATTATCATTACCCAATTAAATAGATGATTGATCCCCGAGCTCATTTTAATGATAGCATCCCCCCTTGTTATCGTACAGATCCAGAAGGAACATTAGCAAAACATTAATGCTTAGGAATATGGCGACAAACCCGTAAGCATTAGAAAACTGGTCATATGTCTAATAGAGAAGAATGACTCATAAAATCTGGAAGTTTTGCTTAATATAATACAGATATTGAGCCCTGGTCGCCTGGTCATCTGCCAATTAACAATTATAGGCAATTGTAGCAGGTATACATTACCTTTTGTTGTGGCTATATACATTATCACAACAGCATCGCTAAAGCTGTGTCTAGGCCGAGGTCATATCTACACGTCTGTCTCTCTGGTGATATGCCATTATTTTGTCTTTTGGCAACCGTCTATACTGTACGTCCATTTGTGTGAGCCTGTTTCCTGCACCAGCACTGGTGTTGCACATATGGGAGGACTATGGTGTGTGTGGTCATTGAAAAGTTAAGCCGCTACTCCCGACTGAAAAACGAGGAAATTACTCCAACCAGCTTCCACATTATTTGACATGCGCCCGATTGTGGAGAATAAATTGATCCCGGTAAATGAACATTCAAGATGACCGTTTTTGTGAACAGTGAACGGCGGCAGACAATTCATAGCGAGACAGAATTGAGACAAAATCGGCACCCTTAAAATGGCATGGTTAAGCCGAACGGCCTATCAAATCAAATATGGATTTTAATTGTATTTTATTTTCAGGCTCACAGTTCTTTATTCTGCAGAGCCAAGGAGTATCTGCATGACATTAAGGAGGAATGATTTCAGTGTTTATACTGGATCTCATGGACTCCTTCCATACGGAGTAAAGTGAAATAAACTTTGCAAGAGAGCAGTGAAGAGAATTCCATCTGTAGCGAGCGAGGGAGGAAAACATCGAATCCCTCCGAGGGCTGATGTTTAGAAAAGGTGCTCACTACTGTTGGGCTACAGGCGCAATTCTGGACCAATCATCAAATATGATTTTAGAGGGCCACTCAAATCTTAAAAAGCTTTGGCACCTACTTTCTGGTGGAAATGAAAAATGAAAAATCTGAAGAGTGCATAATCCATTGCGTAGTGCGAGTCTCCACTTCTCATCCGCATGACAAGTGAAGATGCAGAGTAGTGAATAAGGCAGGAAATTAGATGTTGCACTAAAATGGACCTACCACAACGAAAAGCCCCCAAATACTGTCGCAATTTTGGGGATGACTGATGAGCATAAAAATACAGTCTGAACAATTTCAAAATCTTATTTCTCAAAGAATCCGTCGCACTCCATCTCCACTTCCAAATATTCATAATGTTTTCTGATTTTAATTAAAAACACCAAGGCTTGATTCACTTTCAAACCCTGGCTCTGACACTAACTTTAAGAAGCGGTTGGAAAGTCAGCAACCATGCATCAGCTTTTGGTTGCCAAGACTGACACAACAGTGATTAACAATTTTAATAACTTGTTATTGAGTGAGATCAATAGATAAATTGATAGCTCGATCAATTGATAGATAGATTTGTAAACAGTATTCCGCGTTAGTTGACTACAAGGCTACCAGACCTAACAAGATGGTTGACAATGACCCAAAACTGGCTGCCTGAGGCAACTGGGCAACCGTTATTGTCGAGCCCTGAAACCCTTAAGGAGTTAGCGCTGCTCAAATAAACAGATCTAATAACAAAGAGGTTCTGTTACCAGAAGAAGCAATGTGTGTGTGTGTGTGTGTGTGTGTGTGTGTTTCTCAGACTTACAGGAAGGGTGTGTGTTGTCTGGAGGTTCTGAAGTCCTTCCTTGAGGGTCAGGACTTGGTTCGTTAGCTGCTGTTTGTCTTCCGCGCTCTTCTCCAGTTCGGCCTCCCGCTGCTTCAGCTCCTCCCTCATCTTCAGAAGTTGCTAAAAGGGAGGACGCGTTATGGTAATGCCGGCTGCGGGGCACATCGACCGCGCTGCTGATTTCAATGCTTATATCAAACTCTTCTTCTCGCATCTTTGGAATAGCGCTGTTGTCGGTATTTCATCATCCATGATCCGCAAAGGCAACACGACGACCACGTAATTGCTCCGTTAATGTGAAACGGTTAAAAATAAGATGATGAAAGATGCATGAAGTTCTCGAAGGAATTTAAAACTCAATTTACTGCAATAGCTTTGAATGGTGGCTAGTTAAAAAGAGCTGCACGAAAGCTCTGCCAACCTCTTCTGGAAGTTAGGCCACGGTCACATGCATTGGCAGGCAATTAGCAAGACGTACAGACTAAAACCTAAACATAGGAGACCAAAAACACCTGACGTGCAAAGTGAATGGAGTTTGAGCTTTTGCTTTGCTTTTGGGGCACATGAGGGGGATTGTGATAAGGCATCCCTAGCTATCGTTATGTTCAGGTAGAAATTGGAGTTCTTCGAGTCTTAAAAGCAAGCCGAGATGTGAGATATATCTCCTGCTGTGCTAAATTTTGATACACAGCAGCTTTGTGGTGTGCAGGAAATGATCTGCCAAACACAACTGGCTTGTGATTGCTTAACATGCCATGGTCACCTACAGTGTAATTCAGAGATGGCTGAAATTACACGTTGATAATATTTCACTCTAATTTATACGTCTACAACATGCAGCCGCAGCAGTAAGAGCTATCCAATCATAGCATCTTCAAATTCATTTAATCCAGCCAGCTAATCTTTTCATAAATAGCACCAGGGATGCAAGCTGGGAATGTAATTACTTTCTGCTAGCAGAAATGAACAGCGGGAGTCTAATGGAATCTCTTATTTTAAACATGAATCGATCATAACTTCCATTACTGTAGACAACTCGCGAGGTGAAGCGGAGATGAAACAGACGGAAAGAGTTCGGTAGGTCTGTGGAAACGAGGGGGATTTAAACGTTTCAACATTCAAGCATCGTGAACAGCGTCGGGTCGTTTGTTTGAATGGTGAGAAATACGCCCGAGAGTTAACTTTAAAGGGATAGTTGGCATTTTTTGAAGTGGGGGTTGTATGAGGTACTTATCCATAGCAGGCGTATTACCTGTGGTAGATTGGGGTCTGCACGCTCCCAGTTTGGAGAAGCAGACTGTAGAACTTCCGTATTCCTACGCATAAGTGCATAAGTTCTACGGTTGAGAAAATGTAGTGCCAAATGAAAGGGCTGTCTGACGGCAAGATAAAGTGCTGAAAATATTCTAAATATAGTGTACACTTAAACTGATATTGATTTCTTTAGGTGGCTAAAATACGTTTTGCTGCACAAATAGACTCTTTAGCTTGCGTGCCGGTCTGTTTCTCCAAACTGGGAGTGTGCGGACCACAATCTACTGCAGGTAATACACCAACTATGGATAAGTACCTCATACAACCCCACTTCAAAAAATGCGAACTATCCCTTTAAAGTTAAGTTAAATTACGGGATTATCTGGACACCTAAAAGAATAAAGGTCCTTTCTTCTGATCTCAACAAGGCTTTGTTTAGAAGTTATGCACCCACTTCCCGCTTAAATTAAATTACTCTCAAACTAATATAACTCTCAAATTAATGTGCTTCTCAAATTAATTGAAATATAAATTTTATGCATTAAGACTGAATTAGTTCCACAAAATATGTTAATGTGTAATGCACCACGGATGATATACCGAAAAGTTGGTATCAAAAAGTATAAAACGTCAATAGCTGTATATCAATATAGAATTCTTATCGTGAGCCATCTCATCAATATCGGACTGAATCGATATTGAACTGAATCGTGACGCTTTGTTTCGAAACAAATCGAATTGTGACTTCCTGCCCAATACCCAGCCCTAGAAGTTATTGACATCATCAATATAATAATAATAATAATAATAATAATTATTATTATTTTGTTTGGCAATCGGTTATGGCAATCATATGCCACAGTTAACATTCCTGTGTGCTTTTCTACAACAGTGTTTAGGAGAAAGTAATTCAGCCAGGACAACTCTGGATAAATATCGTAACAAGCTTCTGATAATCGTAACAAGATTAGTGTTAGGATTAGACACACACACACACACAATGATGATTGGAGCTGCTGTCCACCAATGGGATACTGACAGGTAATGTTGGTTATGCCTCTAATTTATTCCTTTCTGGCCTTTCTGTGTGGAGTTTGCACGTTCTCCCCGTGTTCGCATTGGGTCTCCTCCAACATAAGGACCCCGACTAAAAGTCTGCAGAACACTTTCCTGTCCTGTCCCTGACCACGACATGGACCCACCACCTGGAATTGGTCCCCGGGCGCCGACGAAGTAAGGGCTGCCCACAGCTCCTGGCTGCCCCTGGAGGAAGGACGGCCGGGATGGGATAAATGCAGAGACTGTATCTCATCGTTCGCCACTGCATGTGTGTGTGTGTGTGTGTCACCCTCCGCATGCATGTGTTAAAATGTGTGATTAATAAACAATTCTTGATTCTTCTTCTTGATTCTAATTTATTCCTCGAAATGTTGTCATTGGTGAGTCTGCGCTGCAGCCCGTTCGAAATCACTAACAAACAAAGATAATCCCCATCGCTGTCAAACAATTTGAAACGTGCACATCAGTGAATGCGTGTTGTAAAGAGGAAATGTGCTTTCTCTTTCATTTAGCGGCGTTTTTGTAAGCGTGACACGTGTCCTTCAACCCCAAAGGGAGAAACTGGAGGTGTAACCAACTGAGCTCAGCTAAAGTGGGATAAAACCAGAAAGAAAAAGTGTATTTGAAATTCTCTTTAGAAGGGACTATCCAGCGCTTCAGGCAGCTGTACTTTTTCTTACTTTTTACCAAGATAACACCGGGTTTTCTTTAAAGTGCTGCATCATGAATAAATGACACTGGAGTTTTTCGTTCCTGTGTCCGTGCTTCTCTAGTGCGGAAAAATTCCGCCTGGTGACCCAAGCGACCTTGTTATCAAAGAAAAGTATAATGCGGAGCGCTGAAGGAAAGGAGATTAAACTCATTGTCAGACAGGTGATTGGAAAAAAAGTGTGCGTGAGAGAGAGCGAGAGAGAGAGAGAGAGAGAGAGAGAGAGAGAACGACTGTATCTCTACCTTCTGCATGCCCTGCAGAGCCTGCTGCAGGAAACTGAGCTGCTGCGAGTGTGTGTTGTCCTCCTCGCTCCTGATTGGCTGGTTCTTGCCCTGCTCCTGTTTCAGCAGCTCCACCTCGTTCCTGTAGGCGTCGAGCTGGCAGCGCAGCGAGTCGTTCTCCTCCTTCAAGGCCTCGGCCTGAGACACGCCTGCAGAAACAGCCACCGTTACACACAAATAACAGCTGCTTTCCACAATAGAAGGTTTTATTCATTACGCATAAGACTCCCCCTCTTCTGTGAAACACTCTCAGCCTCAATCTCTTTTTAACTGCAACTCTTTCTCGAATGCAGTGTCTTTGCTGCTGTAACGGCTGAATTTCCCTCTGGGGATTAATAAAGTGTTATCTTAATTGATCTTATATAATGACCTGGATGATTGTTTTCTAATCGAATATTTTAATCATCGATAATTCTAGGAATTCCTTAATAAAGGAATGTTTGATGATCATCAGATAATTAGCCCATTCGTTTTCTCAATTTGTTGAATTAAATTAAATACCAATTAATTATGTACAAACTTATAAAAAATAAAATAAAAATGTAAGATTAGTATTTGACCCGGCATGCATTCTAGGGGGGGTCAAGTTGCCTATGCATTATGAGATTGAAAATAACACATGCATTTAAAAAAAGTTTGTTGTGTATGGATGCACAAATCCACACTGTACATTTTACATTTAAATTACATTTGAACAAACAAAAGTTTGTTTGAGCATTTGTCCTGTAGAAGACGATTCAGTTCTGATGCCCCCTTAAAACCCCCTTCATCCATCCACATCGGACAAGTTACACCCTAAAGTATAGGAGTTAAGGCGATTGAACAGCGTTCTCTGCTGCAGCCCTGACCTGTTGAACAGGGAGAACTCTGTATCATTACTGTGAGAGACCCACTGAACTCCACAGAAGTCCTTTATTACATCCCTGCCCTGCCCCTGCAAGGCCTGAGGGAGGGGGCTCTTTGGGAGAGAGAGACAGACGGGACTGTGCTGGGGAGATAAAGGTGGCTCTATGTCCGTGTACAGGGAGGGGCATGCATAGTTGGTTAAGCAGCATTGGGTGGATTGTGGAGGACCACTGGCACTCGTATTGAACTCTTGCAGTGTGTGTGTGTGTGTGTGTTCTGTTTTACTGACGTTTGAGGTGAGGAGTGCACAGAACAGACGGCCTACTCAACATGGTGCAGTGGGGTTTAACATTCTGCATGTGTTGTTTAATAGGTTATGCACAATGTAGGTCTCATATTTGATGTGTGTAATCCAGGGTCAGAAGACACTGCATTGAATTTCTTGTTTAATAACCTGAAGTCATAACACAGGTGCTGCCTCCTAATTTCTTCAGCAGAGCTGAACAAGTTGCAAATGTGCATCTACGCTAAGAGGTTAGTGAGAAAATGGGCGCAACAATCTGCCTGTTAACACACCCAAAAGTGTTATATTAACACTTGTCAGCTCAGCCAATCCTGTTGCATCTAACAAAATGACAGGTTTCTGACAGCAATACTAATTATCATTATCTAATAACCAAGGCACGAGAGAAGAGGCACTGCTGATTACTACATTTACATATATTTGCATGCTCATTAGCGGAGCTGTCAAATTTGCAAATGGCAGAGATCTGAACGATTAAAAAGCAGAACGGACGAGGGAGAGATCTCCAGAAAATAGAAAAACAGACGGTATATGTGTGGTTTGGGCCCTGGTGCCGACTCTGAGTGTTAGGGGTTATTGTAATGGTTGTTAACATCAGCAGCGCCACTGGTTTTTGTTGCTTCAGCAGACGCGAACAGACTCCTTTGAGCAAAGACTAGGAACTTATGGCCCTTAGGTGGCACCCTAAACAGTTTGGAATGAGTTGGTAGCTGCCATGCATATGCATGAACAAACACACAAATGTGTGTGCACACACAACTACTGGTGTACAGCTGTGAGCATCCAGAGAAATTGACTCGGGTGGATGTTGTTCAGTCATAATGCTCAACATCAATTCAATAGACCATGCACGGTGTCAGCATCTTCATGTACTTTGAATGTGCTCTTTATTCATGAGGCGTTTTCAGATGGCCATCTGATGCCAGTGGGATAATTAGTGTGGTTTCAGTCAAACACAGATGTCTCCCTCCCTACTCCCTCCACTCTGGTTATACTATGGTGATTTGGGTGGACCTACGGGCTCCCGGTCTGATGCTGCCGTTACGTGTGCGGATCTATGAGAATGTTCGGTACCTGAGTCGTCCGAGTCCTTGCTGTCTCCAGGGTGGGCGTCCTCCATGTCGTCGTCAGACATCTCCATCTCCTCCTCTCGCCTGATGCCCATCAGCTGCTCGTTGTGCATGTTTCTGATCTCCTGAAAAACACGGTTGAAACCACAGCGTTGCGATATGGATTCACATCAACGACCTAGAGAGCCGAGTTGCCCGTTACAGCCCCCACTTTGATGCCAGAACTGCTTTCGAAGCCTCTTTTTGCATGTATGTACAATGGAACAAGATGATTTATTTGGCTCTGACATTGTTATTTGTCTTTATATATACGAGATATATATATTTGTGTCAGTGAAATGTCAACATACACGACGCTGCTTGCGAATGCCATGGAGTGGACTGGGGAGCTGAGCGATGGAGACTTGAGCTCGAGTGAGAAGCACAATTAACATTTGCTGCTCACACTCTCAGATCAGATCGTTCAACAGTCCGACCCCTGACGTGGGACTGTCGGCGCTTGTTAAATTTGGCATTTCAGCGAGGCAGAGCACAAGTCACTAATATTCCTCTCACCCATGAGAAGAATGTAATAAAAATGTGCATTGCTTCCCAAGTATTGCTTATGAAAACAGAGTAAACAGGCAGTTTTATTTTATTTATTTCTTGAGCACAAATCCTCCTGGAGTGCAGAGCGGGAGAGTAGGCGACGCTTATCTGCTGTGAAATGAAACATGCTCTCTTTAATTATCCATCCCAGACATTTACATACTAGGAAGCAAAGGAGCAACACCGGGTACGGCACCAATGTCGGAGGGTATTTTAGTCAGTATTTTAAGATTGTAGCAGGAAAACTGTTAGCATATAATTATATTGCTTGACTACTAGATAATAAATTAGGAATAAGCAAGTCAATTAAAGCACACATTTCTCAAATCGTTTGTGAATGTAACACATTTTCATAATCAGTCAACATATTACCATTGTGTGTATGTGGTGATGTTACTAATTACAGCTTTTGAATTGAGCCTGGATACTGGAAAGCTTTTTTGTTTTCAGTAGGATGGCTGGTGGTGGATTTATTGCCAAGAAATATTTACTGCAGATTGACAAATAGACAAAATAAAAGGCTGCTGGGGTTCATTTCTCCCTCTGGCACAGCTAGTGGTAGAAACAAAACTACACCCAACAGCGTTGTATCCCACTATTCTCCGTTTTTTAGTGGGAGAAAAAAGTAGATTAAGTGTAGCAACTCTCCATTACATATTAGGCGCAGAAGCCCCAGTCAGGAGTCAGAACACCGCATGAGAATGTCACATATGGCCATGACAAGGCCTGATTTCAGACCAGCAAAGCGTGAGATATTTCTATGCGTATCCAGTGTCATGTTTGCTGTCTGTGCCTCTTCCCTGATATGACAGTGTGCACAGCTGGAAAGCACAGCAGTGATGCAGCAAAAATACCAATCTTCTCAGCTTCCGCTCGCCCCACACTGACAGCATGACTGACAGACTGACTAATAAAGCTTCCCTTCTTCCTCAAACTAGCAGAAGAAACACACATACTACAAATATCAAAACATTAAGTTAACATATTTATGCCAAATTATGCCTCTCCAAATACACAGTGGGTCCTTGAGTTTGTGTTTTGTAGCTGTGGTACATTCATGGTTCAATAATTTGACTTCCCAATAAATATGACAATGTTTAATTATTGAGGATTAGCCAGATGAGCTCATGCATGGGTCCTGTATCAATGTCCTCCATTCAGCAGCCGAGCCATTGCCCAAAAGAAAGCCACCATATAGCGGCATTGTAGAATCTAGTCCACACTGGGCCACGCTATCCATCTGCTGGGCTTCCAGATGTTCAAAGCAGATCGAGGGAAACGTTTGGAGGCGTGTGCGTTTGGGAACGGTGGCTGGTTTACGTCCTGTCCTGTGTATTTTCGTTTAATGTTTTGGGATGTCTTTGCGCCTCGAGCCAAGCCAAATAACTTGTTTGGTTAAACACGGCTTCTGCCCTTTCCTTTTACACTTGCGCTAAGTCTTTGGCTGTGCTGTTGCACCACAGTTGGATGAACAAATGAAACACTGCGTAGTGCATATACACAGGACAGCGGTGCACTGCATCTTCTGGCTCTCCAGGATGGCTCTGGGTGTAATGGAGCGCTGAACCCACAATGCTGTGAAGATAGACACACAGCATGCACGCATCTGCACTGGAGCAGACCCTACACATTAAGAAACACGTGCATGAGCTCCCACTCCCAAGACAGGCGAGGAGACTGGCCACATGAGCCACATCAATAAAAACTACACAACAATAGAAACACTCTTAAAAAATATATACAGCGGGGCAACAACCTCACAACCATCTGTCTGCTAACATTATCACCCAAGCCCCTGGCAGAGGTCAAACAGGTACACACACGCTCCCATCTGGCCTGCTAATATGGCTCTTAAATATTGTATGCACGTGCAC